>JAZGTI010017970.1:0-11899 GCA_036877585.1 Botia kubotai
GGAAATCTCCGGGATGAGTTGAAGATCGGATATATACGCAACAGAATAGCGCGATCCAATGTCTAAAAGTTCTTGCCTGCTGTAGGATGATAAAGTAAGGCTGTTCTTGGTGAAGAAATCGGTAAGTAATAAAAAAATTACTGCTAAAATGCAAAAACTGGTGAGACGCCGAGCCTCGCGTTGTGCACGCGCCGCCATCTTGGTCGTGAGGCTAACATCAGATTATTGGGTAGGATGGGTTCTTCAACAGAGTCTCTAATGGGTTCCTCATCCTGTTGTGACAAGGCATCGGCCTTTCCATTCTTGGTTCCCGGATGGTAAGTGACTGTGAATTGGAATTGAGTGAAGAACAGTGCCTGACGAGGGTTTAATCTCTTGGCTTTGCGTAGATACTCTAGATTCTTATGATCTGTAAGGACCAGGAAGGGTAATTGGGCTCCCTCGAGCCAGTGTCTCCACTCTTCAAGGGCCAATTTGATGGCTAATAACTCCCGATTACCCACATCGTAGTTTCGCTCGGCTGGGGATAATTTCCTTGGAAAATTATGCACATTGATGTAATTTGGGAGGATCACCCTGACGCTGGGAGAGTATGGCCCCTACCCCTGTGTCTACCTCAACTATAAATTAAAGCTCAGGATCAGGGTGTTTTAAGATGGGGCGGAGGTGAAGCGCTCCTTTAGTTCTTGAAATGCAGACTCAGCTTGGTTGGACCAAGATAATCTACCCTTATTCTGTTTTGTCAAAGAAGTTAGTGGTGCGGCAACGGAACTAAATCCTCTTATAAATCTCCGATAGAAATTGGCAAATCCTAGAAACCTTTGTAATTCTTTTACGGTGCGGGGTTGTGGCCAATTAATTACAGAATCAACCTTACGTTCATCCATGGCTATCTCCTCCCTACTGATTATATAACCTAAAAAGGAGGTACTGGATCGATGAAACTCACATTTCTCTAATTTTATGAAAAGGTTATTCTCCAATAAGCGCTTAAGTACTGACCTAACCTGGACAATGTGTTCCTTGCAAGACTGAGAATAGATGAGAATATCGTCGATATAAACGATTACCCATTTGTCAAGCATGTCTCTAAAAATGTCATTCATAAAAGCTGGGAATACCAATGGACTGCTGGCCAAACCAAATGGCATGACTAAATACTCGTAATAACTGGCAGTGGTGGAAACGCCAGTTTTCCATTCGTCACCCTCACGTATTCTTATCAAATTGTAAACATTACGTAAATCGAGTTTTGTAAAGTAAAGTAAAGTAGAGGGAACTAGGGGCAATGGATATTTGAACTTAATAGTAACCTCGTTCAGGGCACGATAATCTATGCAAGGTCTAAGACCTCCATCCTTCTTTTTAACAAAAAAGAACCCCGCTGATGCGGGAGAGTTAGATGGCCTAATAAATCAGGCCATCTAATATATAAATCTATAATAAATATAAAAGTTTTCATGGCCTCGGACTCAGGTTGCGATAGGGGAAAGATGCGACCCTTGGGAGGAGAGGAACCTGGTATCAAGTCAATGGCACAGTCTATTGCTTGATGTGAAAGGAGTTGTGTGGCTCTATGTTTGCTGAAAACCTCACTCAAATCCTGATATGGTTCGGGAATGGGTGACAATGGGCTGGAGTTAGACTTTAGATGTTCTGTGTGTTTTATTGCTTGAATGCATTTACCATAACAGTTAGGGCCCCATCTCAGTAATTTACAGTCTTTCCACGAAATTGCTGGCTCGTGCTGTTGGAGCCATGGCATTCCTAAGTTAATAGAGTAATGTGCAGATGGGATAACATAAAATTGAATGTCCTCGCGATGCAATGCCCCCACTCCAAGCTTCAGCAATGAGGTCTGGCGAGTGGTACCGTCTCCACTCGCCATGTACCCTTGTCTCAATGAGAATGAGACAAGGGTACATGGTTAATCATAGCGAACTCACTTGACATAAAAATTCCCCGCTGCTCCTGAATCAACTAAGGCCTGGGTCTCCAGGGTCTGGTCTGTTACTCGTATAGTTACGGGGAGAGTGAAGGTGTTAGAAATGACAGAAGGGATGGTAGATATACTCACCAGTCTCCAATCAGTCTGTGGTCTGACTGGGCAGCTCACTCTCATATGTCCAGCCTTACCGCAATATAAACAAAGTCTGTTCTCTATGCGACGTGATCTCTCCTCCGGTGTGATATGCGTGTAACCGAGTTGCATAGGTTCGTAAGACGGGATAGATAAAACAACTTGGGCTTTGGACACCGACCTGCGAAATCGCAAAAGATTATCTAGTTGTATTGTTAAATCAATGAATTGATTCAGGTTTCTCCCCTCATCTCGGCATGCCAGCTCGGTTTGTAAATCAGAATTCAGTCCTCGGCGGAACAAACACTTTAGTGTATCTTCGACCCAGTTAGTTTGAGCAGCCAAAGTTCTAAACGTTAAAGCATACTCAGCGGCGGTAGCACTGCCCTGTGTGATATTCAACAGTTCATCACCTGGATCTTTTCCTCCAATTGGATGATCAAAAACCTCCTTAAAACGAGACAAAAACTGATCGAAAGTAGAAAATGTGGAGGAACTATCGCTCCAAATGGCTGTCGCCCATTCTAGTGCTTTGCCTGTTAAAAGGGAGCAAACAAATGCTATCTTGCTCGACTCAGTGGGACACAGGGCTGGTTGTTGCGTGACAAACAAAGAGCATTGTATTAGAAATTCCTACATTGAGTTGGATTGCCATTAAAATTATCGGGGAATGCTAATCGTGGGCTTACCGCACCCGATGTGACGCTCGCTACTGAAACCTAGGGAATTGCGAGAGATGGTGGTTCAGCAGGAGTTATTTTAGCTCCCTAGAATGCCCTTACCAACTCCTCCATCAGGGTGGTTAAGCGGGCGAGTTGCTGGTGGTGATGAGTGAGTTGTGAAGTCTGGAGAGATATATCCGAAGACATTTGCGCTAATGCTACTGGATCCTGTAATGACGAAGTCTTCTGTAATGATGGTTTAGAGACAGTCGGATCCATATGCAGTGTTTTAATGTAAAAAGCAGATGACAAAAATCGTAAACCACAAGGCAGGCAAAGGTCGGGACAGGCAGCATACAATCACAACGAGAAAACGGCCAATGGTCGAGACAGGCGGCAGACTTTCAAAAAAACAGTAAACAGACAAATCCAAAGGGCAGGCAGCAGGAATCAAAAACCAGAGAACAGACAGGGTCGATACACTTTAGGCAATAATACAACAAGGGAAAAATGCTCAGAATTGCTACCGATGGCAAACAAGACTTTGCAAAGATGTATGGTTTCAGTTCAGTTTATATTCGCTGGGTGAGATGGTTTTCAGGTGCGCTTCCGGGTGTAATCAGCTGGAGTGGATTCATGTGAGTTGTAGTTTATAGTGATGACTAATACTCTGGCGAAGGCTCTCGCTGCTGCCGCGGTGGAGAGGGAGCTGGAGCCTCCACCGTAACACATGCCTCCCCATAGGAAAGAATATCTTTAATAATATCTCTTTAATATCTCAATTATTTCTCCTAGTCAGCAATGAGATTAAACTGAGAGCAAATGGAAACTTTTGCTTAAGTCTCATGCGTTTTTTCTCCTGAGAAAAAGAACCAGAAATCTCACAAATGTTTCTATTAATAGTTTTCAAAGAGATTGTCACAAACGGAGCTCAGATTTGCCAAGTCTGCAATCAAAAGTTAATATTATTGAAGATTTAGTTAAACAAGTTGAAAAAGTAAAACGAAATTATCAAATATATCCAAATTAAGATTATTTTTTCTACAATTTATATTAATGTTACAACTTCATATTCTAGTGTACTTCACCAATTGTCTCATTTGTTTCTGTTTTAATTTCTCCTAAATAGCTCATAAAGACCTTTGCTGAGCTGCTTGGTAACAGATATTAGAAGACCTTGCAGAAATAGATATATTATTATTGCATATAAGGATCATTTTGCACATTCACATTAGTTGATGTGAGGTGTTTTAAAACTCGGAAAGTCACGTTCTTCATAACATCAGCACAGATTAAGGCTGGCTGTTATATTGTAACGGAATAAGGTTTGTATGCGACGGAGTAACAATGACGGAGGAGCGGAACGAGGAGTAATAAACAGAAAGGTTTTTAATAACGTGAACAGGTATACAAACACTAACCGTTAAACTAAAACTCAGTCGTAGAAACATAAAAGTACAGAAGTGTTAGCAGGTCATTAACATTCACAAAGATCCACAGGAATCAGAGAACCTTATAGACACTGTAAAATCAATGTTCAAAGTTAAACATTGTTTTATGACATGCATATATTACCTATATATTTAGCATTGCTATTATATTCTATAACCCCTCAAAATACAATTTATTTATTTTTTGCTAGAGTAGCCTTTGGCTTGTTCACTGGATGTTTACAGACAAATATTGGGATGTGCATTGGGAAAAGCACTAGACAAATAAATGAATAAATGCTACCCAGTGCCTGCAGGGTTTATGTGTATTTTCTATTGATCAAGTCAGCAGTTACTAATTGCATGGCGATTAAATGATGGAGAACAGTTATAACTGGGATTGTACAGTATACAGATGGTGTAGACAAGCACATTTGTATTTAAAGATCTCACCCATGTACTTGGATGGCTGTGGAGGGGTTGTAGTGTTGTAGTGCTGCATCCTCCAGAACCTCCACAGCCCTCAGTCAGAGTGTCCCTCTTTTAAACAGTCTGTTTCATTCATGGAAGACTCAGCGAGTTATTTTGAGTTTGGTTGATAATGCTCTTTATCGTTTTGTACACTGGTACATTTATAAAAATACAAACAATATCATTCTTACATAAAAAAAACAGCCAGTGAATGACAGGCCTTGATTATTCTTAACTAGAATATTGCTGTATTTAAGTTATTAGGCATTTCTAGTGCAAATACATACCAAGATATGTATTGTAATATTGTCAAATGGCTAAAAACAGTATTTTTTGTCAAATAAAAAATAACATCCATCAATCCATTCATCTATTCTCATCTTCTTCAGGGTCACGGGGGGCTGGAGCCTATGCTAAAATAACATTGTTTGCTATATTAAACTGTAAGCAGAAAAAGACAAAGGGATGCCCCTTGTTAATAAATATTGTATTTTTTACAGTTCTCTGCTATTTGTCCTATTAGGAGGATTATTGGCCCCACTATTTATTTAAACCATAAATATATCAAGCTGAGTTGACGACCTCTGGGACGAGATATTTGGAGCTTCTATCAATCACTTTCACAGGAGTTGCCACTCATACCTGCAGGTGTCTGCTGAAGCCAATTTGTGCGTGTGTATATTGTATTGATCACTTTTGCCTCCGGGTCATATTTAATCACAAAGAATTTGGGCTTTGGAATTAAGTTCTCAGAATTCTACAGGAGATTTTTTGCTCAAGGGGCAGATAAGACAGCTACAACACCAATGATGGAAATCATTTCCCAAAAAGAGGCCAGTGTAATTCATGAGTAAACTTTGTTGTCTATTCTCTCCAGATACCATCAGTTCTTGATATAATAGTATGATCGGTTAAGTGCTGGAATTTTTCTGGGCAGTTCATAATTTAAGAATTTGTTCCTTTTCAATTTAGGAGTATAATTTCAGTTCCATAATTACTGGGACTCCTTGTGAATAAGATACCATATCTACAGTATATTTGTATATAATGCAATGCATGCTTAAAATAAACTGGGAAGCCATATATTTGAACATTTTTAATTTCTCAGATGACATTTGGTTAATAATTTTGCCATCTATTCAAATTTAATTTAAGTTCAATGATTTTAAAAGCATTCTCAATCCAATCAAGAATTTCACAGTTTTCCTTACACCTTCAACACAAACTAGCAGACTGATACTACCTGTCATTAAAAATTATTTGAGGTAATCGCAAGTCTCTCAACCGTAGTAACTCACTGTTCTCTGGAAGTTCAGCTCAATCATGTGGTGACTCGTGGTAAAATTGCTCTCTCTCTCTCCTCACAGGTGCTGGACCAGGAAGCAATTATCTGGAGATGTGTCTTGGGTCCCAAAATATCATTGTCAAGCTGCCACACACCAAGATAAAAGAGAAGGAATGGAGTCAAATCTCAAAGTGACATGACAGAGTGCCTTCTTTTCCCTGTCTCTTTCACAAGGAACTGATGTAAGGCTGTTGCTATGCTGTAAATAATGTGTATTTCACTTTTACCAAGACTCTTCAACTTGAGAGAATATTATGAGTTTAATACATTCAAGTCAAGCTTTATTTATACACTATCTATATTCAAGTTTACTCCTACATGTTGACAAGCTTAACTTTTAGCAGACATTTAAAATGTACTATGTAAAATGTAAAATGACAATCTTCAATGGACAATCTTTTTATTTCAGACTCATCTTGTTCTTAACAGGTTTTTGTCCAGTCCGTAGCTATGCAGAATGAAAATGTCTCTCCCCAAATCATTCATGGCACTAAAGGCTGTTGGCCATTGGCCATTTTTTTGCCCTTACATATATTCCACAAACAAAACACAACAGAAACCTGCACTTGTCAAGCGGTTTCATGGAGTCACCACACAGTTTTAAGAGTAACCCATAGCCATAAAACACTCGGCATGTTGGCATGAGACTAGTGTTTAGAGCCACGTGTTACAGCCATGGATATCAGAAGGGTATGTAATGCTGTCCATAGACATTAACCAGCATCGCTGAGTTTCAGTTCAGTTTTAGTGACATGCTACAGACTAAGTAGATAGATTAGATAGATTATAGATTAATATATAGATTAGATTAGATTCAATTTTATCATCATTATGCTGAATACAAGTACAGAGCTGAAAAAATGCAGTTAGCATCTAACCAGAAGTGCAGAAATATAGTGAGTTATATGCACAGATAAGTGCAAGGGAGTTAAAAATATACAATATTTACAGGAAATGTACGTAATATGAACAGAGTGCAAATAGGTAGGGTTATGTGTGAAGTGTGGAGAAACAGCAGCAATACAAATACAGATGATTATGGTTGTATGTGCAGAAGCATTGTTAAACAATGTACAGTATGCACAAAATATGAGTAGTGCAAGTAGCATGGTAGTTGAACGATGTACACCATGTGCAAAATATGAGTAGTGCAAGTAACATGACTGTTAAACAATGTAAAGTATGTGGAAAAAATGGGTAGTTGTGTACAGATTGTGCAAATATGAATAGTGTAAACATGAGTTCATAATACTGGAACCAGCGCCAGTGTAATTATATTAGTGGAGTTCAGCAGGGTCACAGCCTCGGGGAAGAAGCTCTTCCTGAGCCTACTGGTGCGAGATCGTAGACTTCTGTAGCGCCTGCCGGATAGGAGGAGAGTAAAAAGTCCATGGTTAGGGTGGGAGGCATCCTTGATGATGTTCCTTGCCCTGGCCATGCAGCGCTTGTGACAAATGTTGTCAATAGTAGGTTGACAGCCTACCATTGATAAATGCACCATAGATGCACATCTTGTTTGTTTTCCTGTATTTTATGAAAACACAATGTTCTATTTTTAATGTAAGTGTACATAAATCAAAATAGTTTCAAATGCACTTTCAAATGTTATTTCCATTTATTAATATGACCACAAATAAAAGAAACGTTTTTAAGTTGTTGCCGTTGATATAGGAAAAAATCCAAGTGATCGCGGCTGTGCCCTTATCAACTCTTGGGGATTAAACCTAGAACATTCCATTAAAACAAACTGATAAATAGACCCTGTGTGTATTGTTTTGTGTTATGAGTTAACAGGACATATCTGTCTTACAGGATTGGAATGGCAGCAGGTATTCTCAAGTCAGAACCTGACAGCTCACATTAGTGTTGCAAACGTGCTAAAAAGCACAAAAGCAGGAACAGTTCACAGACCATTACAGAAATCAATCACAGTACGACCAGTTCTGCTTCCCTCCAAAGATCTCATAGACTGACTGATGGTTTTGATGTTCTTAGTTCATTTTTGAAAAGTCTGCAATAAGATCTGACTAAATGTAATTGGATATTGAAACACTGAGGGTATCCCATCATTCTTTGCAGCTTCTCTTGTGGTGGCATCACAGAGGTAAAGCTTCTAAAGGAGAAATAACATGTTAAGACATTGTTTCTTAAGCAATTGTTACCTTGAGATTAAATTATTTGAGCTATAAAATAAAATCAATAAAGCTCAATCCATTTGAGAAAAGCTATAATGACGTGAAGCTGATTACCATCAACCATTCTGAATGTGAAGTAGCTGAAATTTCCCTAAAAAAAAACAAGGAACTGTTACGAAGGAGACTTCCGCTCCACCTCCTCCGTGCCACTAGAAGGAACCATTGCCTGAGTACTAATTCTATTTCAGACTCCATTTCCCATAAGCCCCATACCTGGGACTGATGAAATTCCTATTTGGTGCACCTGTGCCTCATTAGCCAGTCTATTTAAACTCACCTCTCTGTATGAATCTTTGCAAAGGCTTGTTTTGCCGTGGCGACATTTTTGAGTGGTTTTCTATTGCATTTGATTATTCTGTGTATGACCCCTGGATTGATTCTTGTTGTTTGCTTGTTTGCCGCCTGCCTTGATTACTGTTTTGGATATTGTTACTGATTGTTTGCTGCCAGCCCTGATCTTTGCCTATTCTACGTTTCTGCCTAGTCTAACCTCTATTGCTCAGTTTGCTGTGATTAAAGATACTGCAAATGGATCCGCAAGCCTCAGCCTCTTCGTTACAGGAATGGGTGTGAATCAGATGACAAATTAGATTAAACCGTTTTTATTTATTGGTCTTGAAAACCCAGTTTAATGGAATTGTAAAGAGAAGTGTGTTTGGTTATCGTGTGTGAACAGTTAGATTATTTGTAGCCTTATTTTAAGCAAATAGTCAGACTTTTGAGTATCAGTATAAAGTTGGGTCCTTTGCCACTTCTTCTAGGCTGCGTACATAGGAAGTATATCTGAAACCTGTACACAAACTCATGGGGGCCGCTCACCAGGTGTTGAACTATATACAGTTACTGCAGTCTGCAGTTATACATAAGTTACTTATACTTGGACAGTGTGCTCAGAGTTAGATGACTCACCTCTCTCTTACAGCTAGATGTAAGAGAGATGGGAGAATTTTTTTTTTTGTTGTCAACTATGGCATATTAACAAAGCAGTAGAATGTATGTCATAAGCATGGGGCTAGTCGAGGCCAGTCAAGATACACCCTAGTGTTTTGCAGGTAATGAATTGTTCAATTGCCCAATATTATTAAGCTATTAACACTTTGTGCGCTTTTTAAAAAACAACTTAATGGGCCCCACAGGTCTGTAGTTTGAGGCCCCAGTCTCACATGACTAAAGATTCCAGCAAACTCACCTTACTGGACTGGCAGTTAAACACTTTCAATATCATTTTACTGTTTTATTGATTTAAATGAAATACAAACACTCCTCCTCTAGTCTGTTGGATTCTCCAGACGGTTAAACATTCAAAAGCGTTCATCTTCTCAAGAGCGTACTCTAAAAATGTCTTCTCTCGCAATCTTTGTCTCTCTATTTCTCACTTACTCTTGTCGCCAGAAAGCTTTTCACCATTATACGACACCCTTCAGCTCCTCTCACAAACCAATGCTGATTGCCATCAACCGAAAGCGTTTATCATGCGCTGAGCCAAAAAGTTTCAGCGAACTTTTCTGCTGTCTGCGTGATGACTGCCATGCACACGAAGCGTTTATTACCTCAGCGTCATTCTGGGCCTGCCTTTGCCGGCTTCACTGACAATGTTATTGTCCTGACACCTGCTATATCAAAACAAGTCCAGTGTGAAGATTGATGGGCTTTAGTGAGAGCTCAGCCTTTTAACCTCCATACAATAAAGGAAGGCGTCTCGATTCAGAGCGCCGCTGCGGAGTCCGCACGGAGTGATTTGCTCAGTCGTCCGTCACTGTCATTCTGCTCTGCCGCAGAGGCATCGCTGTGTGGGCTCGTAAATACCTCAATCACAACAGGGTCTGCCCTTGAGCGCCAGTCTTCTCCCATTCTCATTTACTTTCTCTCTGTCTTGGTTTTCACTTCTTGAACATAATACGTAACTCGTAACTTGAATAAAGTGAATAAATTGCAGACACTTTATGTAAAACTTTATGTTATTGTATCAATAACATTACACTTCTTTGCCCTTCAAAAAATCTTTGGGACATTTTCCAAAAAGGGCTCATTTGTTGTCCTCCATTGTACATTACAATAATAAATACTTGATGGCAGCTTGCTAGACAGATAATAATAGTTTTAGAAATAGACCAAAACTTTGGTCTATTTATATTTTTATATAAATTTATATTAACTTTTATATTTCTAAATAGTTATTTTATATTCAAAAACTTTATTTTATATGAACAGTTTATTTCTGAGTTTAAATACAAAAATATCCTAAATTTGACCTTATGTGTTTGGACACCACTGTATGAATAGATACTGTATACAGTATAAATTGCTCAACCCTGTTACCATAATTTTAATAATCAATAAATTATTAAATGCTGGACATTTGTATGAATAAAGCAGATGTTGTAACGTAATTCAGACTCACAGACAGATGTTAGTTCAGCCGACAGGCATATTTATTGCACAGAGTAGTAATATGTGAACAGGTAATGATAATGTTCAGATAATTATGGATAGCAGGTATGATAATGAAGATACAAAAGATGGAAGTCCAGGAGCTGACGATGACGATGGAGACTAGAGATGAAGGTAAGGCACAAACAACACAACACTGGAGAACACGAAGGAGATCTGGGAGACACACGCATGGAGCAGAGCATGAAGATGAGTCTGTTTCCGTGGTTGAGATCAGACAACAGGTGAGTGGAGTGTGTGTACTTATATATGGTCCTTGACTGGATTCAGGTGCAGGTGATTAGTATTCAGGTGACTGTGAACGTTGAATGTGGGTGGAGCCTGGTGCTTCCGTGACAGATGTAAAGTGAAATTTAACGCTTTCAAAACTGTTACCCTTCCAAGGACAACATATTGATGTATAAAATCACTTGTGGAAGGAGTATTCTTAAATTAAAGTGACAGACAACAATATAAGCTATTTTCTTCATTTGGCCCATTTGTACCTCCAGCAACCATAAGCATTACACACCGTCTGTCTCAAACTCCTGGCTGGCTTGTAGATCATGTTTGAACAGTTAAAACAGATTCATTTCTGATTTCAGCACCTGCTGCATCTTTTTAATTATATCTTTCTCTTAAACTAATACATTCTCACTGTGGGGCTTTACAGGCTACAGCTCAGCCCCTTGAGAAAGAGCAGGTCTGTTTCACAGCCCCGGCCATACAGCCCTGGCGTGTTTGAGACAAAGTAGAACAACTTTACACCTCCCTAAAGGTTAAAACTATTGAGGAGCAGATCAATGATTTAGAACCTCCAAAGCAAGCTTCAGCCGCGCATTCGAAACCAGAGTTTTGTACTGATTAGAATGCAGAGGTCTTTTTAAGACCCAGTTGGTCGAGTCTTCGCTGGAACAGGAATAACTACACGTATTGACTAATAAGTCGATCCATCTCCTCAGGCAGTGGGGTCATCTTGCTGCTGGTAATAACCAGAGAGTGGACGCCAACTCTTGAAATGTGGAAAAAAAAACATATCTTGGCTCTTTTGAAAGAACATTTTGAGGCTTTAAAGGCGTCAGGTGAAGTTGTCAACAGGTCATATTCAAAATTAGTGTATGTTTTGGTTAATATTATATAAAGTACATAAATAATCACATTTAAGTAAAGATGCCTTCCATGAAAATATTGTCTTGTACATTTACATTTACATTTAGTCATTTAGCTGACGCTTTTATCCAAAGCGACTTACAAATCAGGACAGGAAGCAACTTCGATTACAATAA
>JAZGTI010017971.1:0-11899 GCA_036877585.1 Botia kubotai
AGATAGACGCTGGTCTGACTGGCCTTACGAGAGATCGGCCCCTTCCAGTGCGTTCCTCCTCGCGTGCTGGGCAGATCGTCCAGCTCGTCTCCTTCGAATTCTCCTTCTGAGCCAACAATCAGCTCCTCCATATCCTCTTCCTCCTCCAGATCTTCATCTTCCTCATCTACAGCGACATCCTCTTCCTCTAGTTCCTCTTCATCTTCCTCTTCTAGTTCCTGGAATCCGTCACAAATCAAATTCAGAATGACATACTGCTACTGGAAACGCAATATTCATACCATGCTTAGTATGCTGGGAGTGACCTGCCATCTAATAATTTAAGGTTATAAGAACGTTTCCATAACGTTTCCATTCAGTAACAAAAAGATTAAAATGTTCGAAGTTTCAGGAACGCTCAAAAACGTCGGGAACATAATAAACAATATAAAAAACGTTCCCTGTTATATATACATATATAAAACTAAATATTTCAAAAAATACATTTTTATATTTCTCAGATCTTGCCTCTCGATCTTCATCTTCGTCTTCTGCGTTCATCTCTTCCACTGAAGCATCAATCTCATTACTGGACAGAAACAAAACCAAGCGTTCAGCTAATTCACTCTGATTACAGACAACAAGCAGAGTGTGTTATAGGGATCTAATTTCTTACACTGTATCTGGGAGTCCATCTGAATAAAGCACGCTGGAATTGCACACATCTGTGACAAAGAGGCAGAATTACCGATGTTATTATTGCACTGGATTATATGCAGTGTTACACATCTCCACCAGGGGGCAGAGCAATAGCGCATTGGTTCTTATATGGTTTGCTCTGGAACCCTGATTTAACATCATATAGTGACCCAACAAAGTACAAAGTGTTTAGTGTACGTGTAAATAAAAATCGTCTTTGAAATCAAACTTCGAATTGTAATATTTAATTGTATATGTCTAACAGTATGAAAATTTGGTGATAGTTCATTAAATTAGCAGTTTGTCCGTAACATATTTTTTTGCGGTTTAGAGATGAAATAGTTACATGTGTTTGGCAAATGTAAATTATATTTTTGCGCGAACTATCCCTTTAAGCAGTAAGGTTTGCTTTGATTTGCCAAACTGTGAGCGTTAAGATTAGATCACTGAGAAGTGAATGAAAAGAAGTGATTTTAAAATGTGGAAGAAAATTATAATTTTGTGCTTATTAACTCACCAGGAAAGATAAACTGCTGTCTGTGCTGAAAATAACAGGCAGCTTTTGATAAGGAGAAGGAAGACAGGAAAAGAGACAGACAGACAGACAGGAAGTGGACAGAGAGAGACACGCTGTGGTTAGTGGTGAGGCCTCTGTGACGCTTTCGTACATACATGATTTTTGCTGATATTAATAAATTCAAAGATTAAAAATAAGTCAATAGCTCTGCTCCAAAATCTTTCTTATAAGTTTAGGTTGTAAGAACATTTCCCTAATGTTTCTATTAAGTAACACAAATGTTAGAAAGATTATTGTCTATTAAGGTTATTTTCTATTAAGTTCAAACAATCCGTTTTTTTAAATGTTGCATTAACATTATTGCTAAGCATTTTTTTATTCTGTTTATAAAACACTCCACTAATTATTTAAGAATAATGGTTTTGATATATGATATACAACTTGTGTATGTTCTATTAATGTAACTGCAAGAATGTTTTTGATAACTTTACAGAATGTTAGCCAACATTCTGAGAATGTTCTCTTTTAACATAAAGGCTAACATAAAGGCTAGAGAGCTATTTGGAAGATACCTTTCTTTAGTCAAATGTAATCACTGCATGCATCCACTATGCATAATGCTATCCCAGAATGCACCATTCCCAGTGCAGTATTTGCATGCCTTGCTTTGCATGTGCATGTGTCGATCACTAGAAACAGATATTTTCGGATCATTTGTTTATTGAATTCTCTATGTGTACAGGGGCTTACCTGGAAAGTTGAAACGGTTGTCACGGTGGCCCTTAGGGGAGGGGTTTGGGGGCGGGGTTACACTAGGCGGGTTGCTCTGCTGGAAGGGGGCAGGAGAGGAAGGTGTAGAGGAAGTGGTGGAGGATGGATTACTGCTGGAGTCTAGCTGATTGAGAACAGGCGGCTGATCCTGCCAGAAACAGAACAGACCGATAGAGCAGAACTGCATACTTGCATACTGCACCGTAAATGCTGTATTTACAGTATGTGAAAGTATGCATATGATATAGTGTGCAATGATAAACATTTCAAACGTTGCGTTTCAAATCATTAAAATATTATATGCAAGATTCAGTAAGAGACATCCAGTTATCATCTCATAAATAGTTGTTTTGTGCTTTTATTTCAATTGTGTGTAAATAAAAAGTTTTACCTTTTTGGTTATTGCCTTTGGTAAGGTCCCGAACTGCGGGGCTTCAGGCGGACGGTCCACAGGGTTGTTAATGTCAGAGGGTACGGATTCTGTCCTACGAATCTTTGTGACTGTGAAACACAGGAAAAACGTTATTAAACTGCTGAAAAACGTTATTAACGAGCTGGAACTCTGAGTGGAACTTACTGGGCAGGAAGGAGATCCTGCAGGACGGAGCTTCTTTAGTGCATTTGTTATGACACTTTAACCTGAAGCGGAACATTTACAGGAATGATTATTATAATGCAGAGAGAGTTTGAACTGGTGATTGTGGTCTTCTATACAACTCACCTGCAGTGTTTACACTTCACCCCGAAGATCATGTTCTTCTGGCACACCTGACACGTCTGAGAGAGCCACGACTTTGTGGAGAACCTAGAATCATACACACCTTTTAATCCAGATGTTACAATTCTAATTGTAATCATTCAAATTATTTTCCCTCCAATACCACTTCTAACTCTCTTTTAATTGGTGAAGAAGGATGGGCGGGGCTACCTGTGAGTGACAGCCAGACCGATGTCTCTCCGCAGAGCCTGAGGTGAACTGCGGTGGACGGTGACGTTATCTGGAGAGACACGGAACGTACAAAGAGAGAGAGAAAAGTTTCAGAAATGTTTTGGTGAAGGTTGTGTCTCTGAAAGGTTTGGTGGAGTTTAAACATACCGGACCTCCACAGCACAACATGTGCTTGTCAAAACTCTATGAAAAGCTCCTGGTAAACAGATACACACAAACATACTCCAAACTGAAATTGGGTAGCAGATTATCGAAACCCTTCAAGATAATAAAAACACACACTTTTGACTTATACACAGAGAAAGCTCAATGGCCTGATGTTGCAGCATAACAAACATCACGGATGAGTCAATGGGAAATTTGAGGAGCGTTAAGCATATGAGATGTATCTTCAGAAGTGTCACTTTCTGTTGCGAAGATCAGGGTGAAACTGCTTTAAAGATCTGGTGGGTTTAAACTGCGTAGATGCGTTTCGTGCTGCATGTACGGAGACACATCACTGAATCAAAGCTGTGCTGTTACTCATGTGTGAATCATTCACACTGTTTTCAGAGGAGCTCCGGTGATGACTGGAGTATGTGAGCGTGTGGAGTGTAGGTGAGCGCTTCCTCTTCACACTAAGAGGCTGACCTTTGACCTCAGTCTGATTAGAATTTAGCAGCCACTTCCAGCAGTCCTGCACTCTGTGTGTGTGTGTGTGTGTGTGTGTGCATGAGTCTGCTGTTGAACTCACTCCTCAGGCCACTGTGCTCCTCTTGAAGGGTGGGGGTGCCGGGCAGGGTGTACGGGGCCGTGGCGGGTGCCGGTCCAGGGGTCCGTACAGCGAGAGTGGGCGAGCGTGTGGAGGAGTCCTCGCAGCCGTTTCCATTGATTTGGACGTTCAGAAACAGCTTGTTCTTCTTCACAAACCTGAGGACAAGAAGAGCCCATCAGGGTAACCTCAGAGTAATCCCAGCTGCCCTTGATGAGGGAGCCACTAAATAAGTCTTTACACTGCTGGGCGTATGTAACAGCTCTGATTTAACCTGTATTATTTTTAGCCATAATATTGGGCACTGGCCTCTCGATATCAGCACTGGCTGTTAAAAAAACAACATCAGGCAAACAAAGCAAAATGAAATAATACAGCAGGCAGGAAATGTGCTGTAATTCTGCGGCAGCAGTTGTCTGCTGCCACAGATCATCATCACAGATTGTTATTAGTCACCGACATCAGTCAACAACTCAGTGAGTGTAAATCAGCTTCGGTACACACACATTAAGAGTGTTTTCATCGGGAACACCGATTGGATGACGGTCTACAATGTTAGTGGTTTGTTTTCTCATGACCTACTTGTTTGTGGGCGTGTCCTCGATGCGGTGGCCGAGCTGGCTCTCGTGGCTCTTGCTGCGGGTCAATGTGATGTTGGGAAGGAGGTGAAGGACCTTACGGGAGGGGGGAGGGGGAGTGCATGGAGGCTTGAGGCGGTGCCTCCTCCTGGAAGGCGGGGTTATGGGCGGGGTCGAGGTGTGACCGTGGAGTCGAACAGGTCGGGAGGTGTAATACGGGCTGGGGTCGGTCAGACTCTCGGCGTAACCGTGGGAGATGTGAGCCTCGCCGGGCGACAGGATGTAGCGGGGATACAGGCAAGTGGCGAGGGGTGTGGAGGGCGTGGTTGGGGGGCGGGCCAGAGGAGAAGGACTGTGGGATCGATGTGATCCTCCTAGTAATGGAATCTGATCCACGGGAGTCAAACCGCCGCTGTCTCGCCTCGTTGGATTGGAGAACCAACAACGGCTGTCCTCCTCAAACTCTCCTATAGTTAATAAACACAATCTCTTTAGATCAATCAGGAGCCTTCAAATCTCGCTATGAATAGAATCTGAATAGGATCTTCTAGTGGGACGAATAAAAATATGCATTTGTGTTTGGGGTCAGAGTGTTGCATAAATGACACACTGTAGCTTTAAGACATGACAGGAAGTGAGTGGCAGCTCCACACCTGACTCAGAGGCACTCTTCAAACAGTTGAGAGCAGCACACAGTCTGGTACACTCCACTGAACTAGAGCCCAGCCGTCTCATGGTTTCCTGCACCTGACTGCTGGGCATCTGCAGTAGAGCATCCAGTGACAGCTTCTCGCTCACTCCCTAGAGAGACAGAGAGAGAAGGAGAGAGAGAGTTTGGATAAAAAGAAACATGTTTAGTTAACATGTTTAACTTCCTTAATTACGCGGCTTTCTGAAATACGTGATTCTGATTGGTCCATCATTCCCCCAAAGTCAGTCATCCCCCGATAATGACAGTTAAAACAGATCGCTCATCTGCCCGTCATCTTGACCGGTGCTACTTACAATACTTACAAAAAAAATCAATAATAAATATGCCTAATTATTAACACATTATTTATGTCTCTTTCAAATGAGTTATTGCATGTGCATCTTGTTTGTCCTTCGTTTCTTGGCCTACACTGCTAGAAACAAAGATGCTGAAGATGCTAGAGGGTCATTCAGTTAGTTTTGGGGTTTTCCCTAATTTCCTCTTTGACTAATTTTCCCTGTTTTCCCTAAAGGTTTTGTTGGGGCACCACATAGCAGAACCTGCTCCAATCAAAACATTCTTTGCTGTAAGCAAAGCACTCTCTACCTCACTCTCTCTCTCTCTCAACCCTCCAAATTCCCTGGACATGTGACCTGTTAGACTAATTAATCAGATTCCCTCAGTACGAACCTGTCTGATTGGCTGAGCAGTGGAGCTCTTGAGGTTGCAGTGATATATGCATCATATTAGCCCAGAGTTTCTCCACAAGATCCTACATTCATTTGAATCTCACACACGTCACCATCACACGTGACCTCGCCGGATTACGTCATCTGTGTGCTTTGTGTTTTGTTATGTTTCACTCTGTTTGACATTTCTGCTTTGATGAATGAAACAGAGAAGGATGGCCGACATCCCAGTAACTTCGTTCTTCTTTTAACAAACAAGCCCATATATTATAGACAGAACCTGCAGGTTTTTTCATATATGTGACACAGAGCAGAAACACACAGAGAGAGAGAGAGAGAGAGAGAGAGAGAGAGGCTGACTCAGCATGCTGGATGATTTTTGCTGGTATATCTGGGGTCTGCTGGGAATGTGCCTGTGGCTGAACTGCCAAAACACAGCAGATATTTTAATTCCTCTGCTCCCCTCAAGGATATTGAACTGCAAAGCACATAACAGAAACCTACATTCTCTCTCACATGCATGTAAACACTTCAATAGATCTCTGATCCTGATCCAGATTCTCACGAAGAATCTGAATCATCCATAACAGATAGACATAACAGATAGACATAACAGATAGACACTCTTATGGAAAGACAGAAATGTTTAATTAGACATTCTTTGTATATGGTGACACCAGGATTGTACAGGTGTTATGCATAGAACATAATTTGGTCTAGTTTAAATGACCATCATTTGTTAAATCCAAGCAGTTGCACAAATGCCCTTACAAAGACATTCTCAAATGCAAATACTATCCATTTAATAATGCTTTTATTTGAGATATTGTAAAATTCTGTACATATATGTACAGGCAAACTAGTTTGGGTCACATTCAAGTAGATGTATAACAAAAATATTCTCTCTCCTCCATAAACACACACAAACACACACACACACACATTACCTCTATGAGCTCAGGTCTGACGTTGATGGTGCGTAACCAGTCTACCAGCCGCGGGTAGCTGTCCAGGGCTGGCGGCCGCTCTGGGTCTGGCACCTTCTGCTTGCACTGCAGCTGTTTACAGATGTACTTCATGAGCTTGACCTGCAGGGGGCAGCAGAGCACAAACCACATGAGGGAGGGGCTGGTCGGAGGGGCCAAGGCTAAAATAGAGGCCTTTATTGCCTCTGCGGTTTTACATTCAACCACGGGACAATTCACAGCTGTTTGAACTGACCACGTCAGAGAGCGACACAGCATCAAAACACACACAAGCACACACACAGATATTCAATGTATATTTAATTACATGCCAAATGAGACCAAACCACTTATGACACTGGTGTGAAATCTCAAAGGATTCATGTTGTCTCAAGATGGAATGAGAGATTCGTGTTTTTTACATAACAAACACCGTAAAATCAGCACAAATTCACAGCGTTGCATCACTGCACTCAGAAACATGTCTTTCATCATTCACACATCATTCCAGCCTTCATCGCAGATAAATCCCAGCATCTGCAAGCCTCATAAACAACAGAAGATCAGAGCACACGCAGTTTGAAATCTGACTGGATTTTGCCTCTCTTTTTGTGCTCCCCTCCAGCAAACAGGGCTGTCAGCTATAAATAACTGTTATTATATGGAAGGGAACTGCAGCCCTCCTCATGGGGGCGACTACACCGCTGTCATGGCAACCGAGTGTCATCGGAACACTGCGCTGACGGTGGGAGCGTTCTGACATCACGGCTCCGCTAGACACAGAGTTCACACGGAGGCTAAGGCAGCGGTCCGTCTCAGCAGACGCAGTCGACAAACACGTCTGCTCGGGCTGATTTCTCCTGCAACTGCAGGATTTTCCCATTCTGGACTGTAAGAACAGGTTTAATAAACACAGTAGGGAATGTTCCCAAATCCTTAACAAACAAACTGTACTAGCTAACACAGCAGGAATTTTCCAGCTGTGTGAGGAACGCTGACTGAAACAGCCAATGAGACCCACCTTAAATGTAACCATGTGCTCGTTGTCTTCTGGGTTCAAAAGACCAGCATTGCCCGTTACCAGCATGTGTTGTGTTCTGAATGCTGTTCCCCAACATGGTGTGCTGGTCCTTCTGAATCAGCTGGCTTCCTAACTAGCTTAACCAGCCAGCCTACTTTGGTCAACCAGCTTCTTCAGCAAGACCACGCTGGTGAACCTGCATTTTTTTCAGGGTATACTGGTCTACCAGTTAGACCAGCACCAAACCAGGACTAAAGAGCAAAAAATTAATGCTGGACTAAGCTGTTTATTTTTTAGCAGGGTTGATGCAGACCTCACCTATTCCTTCTTCAGGATTGTACCTCACTTCCTGTTTTAACGAGGGTGGGCCGCACAGACACCTCAGCAGAACAGGAGCACCGATGACGCAGAGAGAAAAACAGAGGAGGAGAAAAGGAGAAAGAAAAAGTGGGAGGGAGAGAGGAGAGCTCACCTGCTGTGACAGGTCAGAAGCTCACTGACGCACAGAGAAGGCCGTTACCAGGAGGCCGACGGCCATAAATCCAGTCATCCTTTAACACGTCCCCCAGCCCCCCCCCATCTCACTGCTGCTGCCTGCAATCACTGCTTTAATGAGAGCAGCGTGCTTATATATGCGGCCAGACATGCTTCAGTATTCTATCATCATTATCAGAACTGCAATTCTATCCACATATAGACACAAAGTGCATAAGAATATATACTTTATATGAACAGCATTGCATGACGCATTCATTCTTATATGTACATAAGTAAACAGACCCCTATATACTCCTGGATCCCTATATAGTAAAAATGGATCCCTATATTCTCAAACAGATCCTTATATACTCAAATGGATCCTTATGTGCTTAAATCCCTATATACTTAAACGGTTCCTTATATACTCAAACGGATCCCTATATACTCAAACGGATCCCTATATACTCAAACGGATCCCTATATACTCAAACGGATCCCTATATACCCAAACGGATCCCTATATACTCAAACGGATCCCTATATACTCAAACGGATCCCTATATACCCAAACGGATCCCTATATACTCAAACGGATGCCTATATACTTAAACGGATCCCTATATATCCCTATATACTCAAACGGATCCCTATATACTCAAATGGATCCCTATATACTCAAACTATATTCACACAAAGCTACATCTGAAGACCTTTGAGTCAGAAATCCCTTTCCTTGCATCGTTGTAATAATCAAATCTTCACTTTGGTGAATTTCTGGCTGGCGGTCTGTTTTTATCTCTATTACGATAAAAAAAAAAACACAAGTCCTTGAGTAAAAATACCTGAACAGGTGGAACTGCTTCAAAAACAACCTCAAGTACCATCAGTTCACGCACTGTCTCTCTTTTGTACAAACACACACACACATACTTCAGTAATAAAAAATAAGACCTTGCGCACGCCACCCGCAGCAGAAGCTAACAAAAGACTCTGCAAGTGTGAGTCTCTTAACAGACAGCAGAACAAACACCAGACGGGGTCGGAGGTCACACGCACAGGGTGGGGGTTGTGGGCGAGCCACGGAAAGCACCTTGCAGTAGGTCAGAGCTCCGTTGCTAACAGCTAAATGCTAATTACCCAGAGATGAGTTCTCCGATCAATAAAGCTCAACTGCCTTTGAAAAGCTTTTATCCACCACAGTCACTATGAAAATGTGTGTCAAGTGGCTGAGGTCTGGCTTATCCTTTAACAGTGCTCAGATTTCAGCGTTTACAAAAAGATTCATAACCATTTAACCGAACAAGGTCTCGTCGGCTGCTCACATACAGTTCTGCACATTTCACACACAGACTGTAAACGCCCCACTGAGCCACAGAGTCAATGTTAAGGTGCATACCCAGCTGACGGGGAATGTTCTCAGAACGCTGGCTAATATTCTCTAAACGTTCTCTCAAAGTTATCATAAATGTTCCTGACGTAACATGACTAGAGTGTTATTTCTAATGTTAGTGGAACGTTTTACAAACTTACGTTATTAAATGTTTGAATAATTGTGAACGCTAAGGAAACATTTTTACAACCTAAAATTCTGCATACTGATGCGGTTGTCACTAGTACTCACAGTTCTAAGCTACTGCTCTGTTTTGTCTTTCCTAATGTTCTAGAAACGTTCTTTCAACGAAACACGCCAGGAAACTTCCAGCACTGCTCTATGAGTACCATTGTGATGGCAACACGGACATGATTTCTGGTTCTCCAGTCTCACAGCTCTAAAAAAAGCTGAAAAACACCCACTTTTATGTTTTTTTGTTGGTTTGTCTGTGTGAACATTGATTTTGGTGCTCGTCCAACGCTGGACGAAGATGAACAGGATGATTCTCGCCTGCTGGTGTGAAAGTTCTCAGATCTCACACACACATCTAAGATCTTCTTATCTTTACACTGAAAATTCTAACCAGTTAACTTAGCTGGTTAACTTAACAGGTTTTTAACTGAACCAGTTCTGATCCAGCGGGTAGAAGCTTTTGTTGAGCAATCTGCCTGCAAAATGCATCTTTTTGCCATCAAAAGTAGCTGTTTATTTCGACAGAATCTGCATGCAAGCGACACAGAAATTGCAGAGGATTTATCAGCGTCCAATTTTTATACAGGGCTCCTAAATGCATCAGACAGACTTGAATATTTTTTCTGGTTCTGTTCTGCTGTTGACTGGACTGGATCCTAAACAAGCCTGTTCTGCTGTCACTGCGCACACACACACACACACACACACACCACTGATAACAATACACTGGTGAAACTGTGACGTCAGGTTTCCTAGCAACTACACTGCTGGGTCGTCAGTAATATCGTCAGTTTTTTTCAGGGTGGGAATTTCCCACAGACAAACATGGTGAAAACTAGACATCTTTACACAGCATGCTGGTACTGTCTGTAGCTACAATCTCCACAACATCAGCACTCATAACAGTCTTAGAAGAGTTACAGACCGCTTTTAAAAACCTACAGACTGTGTATTTCATTAATCACGATTCTGTCACAAGTTTGTTGTATTATGGCAAATAGCTTCATAGCTGCTCACTAAATATCTTTGCTTCTTTATTAGTTTTACAGAATATCTAAGACGACCTGTTTTAACACAGTCACAAAGCACTTGTCTAATAAATCTACTATGAAAATGGTTTTAGATAAGTGCTATTACAAAACTGTTTTGCTATTTCGTAGCTTTGAAGACTTTTTCTGCAGTTCTCAGTTCTGTTTTATTAACATATCAACTTGTAACCACTGAGATATTAAAGGTATCTTATTGTAATAGTTTTTCTTTGCAATACCTTAGTAGGTATAACAAGTAAATGCCATGTTATATATACACCATCACTGTACGTCTGTACACTCACAGGTTGTTGTTTTTTGTAAGAGATGACGTGATATCTGCTAAAACGATTTGTTGAATTTGTTGATGCCACGTTACCAGAAACAAACACATCAAGACAAAATCATATCAAAGCATTCATAAAGACAGTCAAGTCATCTGATCTGAAGGAACTTTCATGAGCTTTTAATTATTTAATCGTTATGGCAACAGTGGTGGTATTTTGGGGGGCACACCTGCCCGACTCCCTGTGCGGATAAACATGAGGACGAGGCTGCTATGGCAACGGCTCAGTGAGGTCAGCAGGTGTGATTGACAGGGCGGGGACGCGCCCAGCTGCGCGACAGACTACTGACAGATGCGCGGATAACGCGAGACGCCAATTTAACCCATGATCGTGTCCACGCGTGAGAGTTGCGCGGTGACGACGCGATTTCCAGCGCGTCTACGCTCTCACCCCGCTTTGATGCGCTTACCTTCAATCCCGTTGGTTCTATATACAATCTGCCCGCTGTCCACAACTACCTGCAGGACACGCTGAGTTGAATAGCGACCTCAAACAAACCCAGTCACAACAAAATACCTGCAGTCAATCCCGGTACCGATTTAGAAACGTTTACACGCGTCAAGCGCCGCGTCGCGTGCGTCCGCGTGTCTGCGAGCGTGCGCACGGTCTGAGTTGAAGTGTTGGTTAATCTCATAAGATACAGCGGTGTTAATGAGCATGTAATGGTTTTAACTTCAGAGATGGAAATATATAAACTTCCCAGCAGCTCTCAAGGAAACGAGTGCTTGACTGGCTAATTAATGATACAAATTACAAACGGTGTAATAGCTTTTAAAGACAATAAACCACGCAATGCAAATTAATTGGAGGTCTAGACCCAAAAAGGTAACGATAAGGTTTACCATAAGGTTGCATTCGTTAACATTAGTA
>JAZGTI010017972.1:0-11899 GCA_036877585.1 Botia kubotai
CACTCAGGAGGAGCTGCAGAAATCCACAGCTCAGGTGGGAGAATCTGTCCACAGGACAACTATAAGTTGTGTACTTCACAAATCTGTCCTTTATGAAAGAGTGGCAAGAAGACAGCCATTGTTGAAAAAGACATAAGAAGACCCGTTTGCAGTTTGCCACAAGCCATGTAGGGGACACAGCAAACATGTGGAAGAAGGTGCTCTGGTCAGATGAGACCAAAGCATCATGCTGTGGGGATGCTTTTCTTCAGCAGGGACAGGGAAGCTGGTCAGAGTTGATGGGAAGATGGATGGAGCTAAATACAGGGCAATCCTGGAAGAAAACCTGTTGGAGGCTGCAAAAGACTTGAGACAGGAAAGGAGATTTACCTTCCAGCAAGACAATGATCCTAAACATACAGCCAGAGCTACAATGGAATGGTTTGGTTCAAAGATTATTCATGTGTTAGAATGGCCCAGTCAAAGTTCAGACCTAAATCCCATTGAGCATCTGTGGCAAGACTTGAAAATTGCTGTTCACAGACGCTCCCCATCCAATCTGGCTGAGCTTGAGTTATTTTGCAAAGAAGAATGGGCACAGAGTATTGACTTCAAAGTATTGACACAGAGGGGCTGAGTACAAATGCACACTACACTTTTCAGAATTTTATTTGCTTAAACTTTTAAAGACCATGTATTATTTTCGTTCCACTTCACAATTATGTGCTACTTTGTGTTGGTCTATTCCATAAAATCTCAATAAAAAACATTTACGTTTGGGGTTGTAATGTGACAAAATGTGGAAAAGTTCAAGGGCTATGAATACTTTTGCAAGACACTGTATACACACACACATACAGACTTCCCGGGGCTATTGTGTCATCCAGTTGGGCTACCAAAATGTATTTCCGTCCTGCCAGAAAGCTGATGGAGATGCTACGCCCTCAACGTCGACTTTTCTGTGACATCACTTGATATTTCAGATTCAGAATCTGACACAGACTGAATTATGTTCTATATTTTACAAGTTCATAGAAATTTCAGTTCAGTTAGAACCAAATATTTCTATTGATGATTATTTTATTAACATACACCCAATATAATATTTTATCCAATACATCTCCATATTTTTACATTTAAAGACATTTGAAGCACATTTAGACCTTTACATTTGCAGCAGAGATGCATCATTATCAGTTGTACACAAACACTGATTCACCCCCCAAATGTAGTTAACAGTCGCTAGATATTTGAAGTCTCTTTAGATTTTTAATGGTAAATTAACACAGCCTCAGTTGACCCCACGCCAGTTTTTTAATTTTTTTACTTTTGCATAATAGCCAAATTGCCACAGACACACAGAGTTAAAGAAACAGACAGTGAGACCGACAGCACTTTGCCACTTTCAACAAATAAAACACCTGATCTTCAAAACAATATGAACCGTAAAGGTCAGACTAAAAGGTCTGTTTAAATAATTAATTTTACCTGTTACCAAAATGCCTGAAAACAGTGTAAAACCCCAGTATGTGTGACTTTGTTTTTTTTAAGCAATACATATTATACATAATATTTTTAAGCAATACATATTAAATGAACATAAATCAGAAATATGTAAACTAACTACCTATAATTAAACCTATAATAAATGTAGCTATAACTCAGATCATTGTTATGATTGATTCTGGTGTTGCTTCTGATGCTTTTGAGAAATTTAGCCCAGTTAATTTAGAACAAAGTGCTGATTTGTTGTTATGAATTAACTTGTATTTCCCATATATGCATCTGTATTTCCCCTACAGAAGATTTGGTAACAAGTTTGAATGTTCACACATATGCAATTAACAATGTTTATGTATGTCTGAGAAAATGACCTTCTGCCATCTGTTTTCAGTGCAGCGCCCTTTTCTAATCTAATTCACCAGAAAAGCAAAATTCTCAAAGACCGCTTGCAAATCAGCAATTAAATCAGCACCATAAACTTTGTTTCCCATGTAAAAAAAAACAAAACATAATTTAGGTTGTTTCAGCCAATACACAGGCGGCTGTTTAGGTGTTTCTAAAGACGCCACAGAAGAGCCGATGAGAACGACTTTAAAGTTGATTGTATTTGGTATTTTACAACCTTCAGTCTGTCTTGATTGTCAAATTAAGTTTGTACTTACAGCAGTTGGAGTGACACTGTCGAAAAAACACCAAAAACTGTCAAAAAGATCATTTTCTCCCATTCACTTTCATTTAAGTGATGCGTCTCAGCTGCATATCGTCTCTGCGGCCATGGAAGGGTCCCGATGATGTCACTTCCTAAATGTCAAAGAAAAATTATTAATGACATTACAAATATTACAGTGGAAACAGAGTTGTGTAACATAACACTTTGGTTACATAACACAACCAAAAGTGACATAACACAAAAGTCAAGTTTGGTTCAGAATTCATTGTAATTAAAACATTTAGATTTAACAGGTTAAATGATTAGTTAAAAATGTGGTGTTATAACGACGCTATCTAACTAATAGTTTTCCCCACAACAAACCTCCCTACAAAAAAATTGTGCCTTAAAAAATGTACAAACAGGTTTAAAAACCTAATTACTCATGGCAACCCCTAAACTCGTTTCTTTTGTTTCTTCATCATTTTAGGCTGAAACCAGATAAGAGTATTTCTGGCCTGCTGGCTCAGATTTTAGTACATAACACACAAGAGCTGGACTTCTTTTATCACATTATACAAAACCATCCCATATGTAGACACACAATTCAAACACATCACAGCTGTGGTAAATGCTTTTAAATCTATTTCAGACAAACCTTAACGTCTACAGAAATAATTCAGTAAGAGTGAAGGCTTGCGTAGTTTCATGCAGTATCATTCTTCAAAGATGAATCAGTAGGCACTGTAACGTAATATAACTGTTTTAAGGGTTTCCGGTGTGCGTACAACGTAAGGTGTATTAGCATTATGAATGTGCTGCAATATCTCTGTAATGCATTTTATATAAGGTTGCAGTGAGAAGCACACAGACAAAGTAAGAAATACAGCACAGTAAATTTGGAGAATAATGTTTTTCCGTGTTGTACATGTTTGTTCATTTTTTCATCGTATGTACAGCTTCTTTGAAACAATACAATATTGTAAAAATGCGCTATATAAATACAATTGAATTGTATACACATTTGTAACGCCATATGAGGGGTTTTGCAAAACGTGAAGCCCATAGATTTTCTTATTTGCGCTAAACGTGTCTGTCTCAAGATGGTCCCCATGTCGCACCTGCCTGAAGAGGGTCTGCGCCTCGCAGATCTTCGGAGTCCTGCAGATGCCTGCTGCTTAAAGCCGGTGTTTGAGCCGCCTGCACACGCACAAAGAGTTATTTTTAGTAAATGGATTCTGCACCACACTGCGAGCGTGCACTCGTTCCCGTGGGAAATAAAGTCTCTCCCAGTGCTGACGCTGGCTTAGCGAAAACTATTGATCAACTATTAATCAAAAGCGGATATTACAGATCAGCTACCTATCAAAAGCGGATACTACTTATCAACAGCCAATCAAAAGCAGGCACTATTGATTGGTATTTTAATTTGACTATACAGATATATAGAATCTGTATACTTCTGTTTTTCTATGTATATTTGCATGTAATATGTATATGTATATATGTGTATTTAATGTTTCTTTGATTTGGCAATGTAAAGACACTTATTACAATGCCAGTAAATTATTATGAAATTATTATTAAAAATACTAAAAAAGCAAGCAAAACAAACAGATTGGAACAGAAAATGAACAGATTTTGTAAATATTGCATAAGGACTCCCTTACATTTGGATTACTTCACTATGCTGTTGTTTATTCAGTCACAACTCTACCCTCAGCTGCATCAAATGGCGTGTCATTTTTCCCACGGTTTAACTACTTGTTCCACATGGAGAGAAAACAGCAAGGCTCTTTTTCATGCAACCGCCAGCCTTTGTTTATTGGTCGTTATTAATTAATCATTGTCAAGTTATTCCTAAAAGTCAAAATAATAAGACAATGACAAAGTAGTGGCGTAAATTGCTGCCTCCACCCTTACCACTGTGGTACAGAAAAGGACAGTACTGAGATGAGTAGAAATCCTCAGGTGTATAGCTGCGCATGTTACATGTTTGTTTTTGCATTTCTGCTTATCTAACTTTGTGTTGGCTGCCAGCTCTCCGTTATCTCTCTTTCTCTATCTCTCTCACTCTCTTTGCGTTCTTGCTTTTTTCACCTGACAGTTCTCACTCTCACATGGGCCTAATTATCTGTAAACTAATCAAAGGAAAGAAAGCAGGTCATTCGGGAGGCTGCCCTGTGATAAAGGTGAAAATGAAGAGTGCAAAAATAGTTTGTGGACAGAGACAGCAGGATCATCATTTACTCATTCCAACCCAACACAAAACACAATGAAAGCGTATTAATTCAATTCGAATGTATTGATATAATGCTTTTTACAATGTTTCAAAGCAGCTTTACATATAATGAAAAGAAAAACAGAAAAATGATAAAACATGTATAAAACAGAATACAGAATACATGGCATTATTGCAAATGTAAGATATTAGTATATTAGTAAAACTAATTAGATATACTAAGATTAATTAATTGTAATTGGTTTATGAATATAAAGTTTACTGAACTGATAATAACTACAACACATTTCAACTATTTGAATATATGGACATGCATCAGAAATATCTGTCATTGTGTGTGAAGACTCACACCCCTCTCAGTGGTCTATGAGAGGATAATGTATTTAGACTGTCTACTAAAACACTATGAGACATTTAGTCAATTAACATAATAGATGAAAGATATCATATTAAGCAAGACATGGTGTTCCAGTTAACAGAGATGGTCCACAGAATAAAGATTGTCAGGATTTTGTAGGACAGGAGTATATTATTTTAGACAATGACCAATTAGTACTTTATCTGTGGCTAATACTACTTCTGATAAACAGGCCTGTATACAGTAGTCAGTAGAAATGAAGTCGATTTACCATTTACAACAGATGAAGTTATATTGAGCACCATTACATCAAAAGAATTGAATCTGAAATCAGTGCTCTGAGTAACTTTACAAATATTCCTCTAACATGCAGCAGCACCTCCCCCTTTGACTTACAGATGAAGTTTATGCTTATAACAGAATGTCTGGGAGACAGACTCATTTGATGTGATGTAATCGTCTCATCTTTCCACATGCAAATGAGACTTATTATGAACATCTTTGTAAATACTGACAGGACTCTAAATGTTGCTAATCTGATTTGATCCGGACCTAATCTAACTGATCATTGTGACACCTGCTAATGGTGTTCAATCTGACTACATCTCTACAGCTCCCAAATTCACAGTAAATTGTCCTACATGACAGATGATGTTTGATATATTTGATAGCTTTTCTGTAGCTCAGTGGTTAGAGCATGGCGTTAACAACGCCAAGGTCATGGGTTCTATCCCAGGGATTGCACATACTCAGAAACAATGTATAGTATAATGCAATGTAAGTCGCTTTGGATAAAAGCGTCTGCCAAATGCATGAATGTAAATGATATTATCTTGCTGTACATAACCCATCCAGAGACCACAAACCTTTTTGCTGCATGTTGAACACCAATGGCCAGAATTTCCACCAACACAAGCTGCAATCTGAATCCAGATTCATTATCTTGAGTCTAAAGCAGGGGTGTCAAACTCAGGTCCTGGAGGGCCAGTAGCATAGTTGCGTAGTTTAGCTCCAACCAGCTCCAGCACACCTGCCTGTGTGCCCTTCAGTGGAGTCGACTCTTAATTCCTAACACTGAATCAAATAATCTAATTTTTTCATTTTGGAATCGAGTCTCAGTGTAAACACAGACCAGCATTCAGTCACCAGTTGATTGCTCTCTCACAGATAAAGATAATTTCTGATTATCTGTCCTATGTCTTCTTTACATATGTTAAAGTCAAATGAACTGACTAATATATATATATATATATATATATATATATATATATATATAATAAAGAGATAACTACTGACCACTTTATGTGTGCAAAACAAGCTTTTGAGTTTGTGGAATGTAAATATAACCAGGAAAACTTTCAAAAATTTCAAATGGCCCTAAAGAGAGAAGTTTCTTCAAGCAGTGTTAATCACTGGCCTTACTGTACTCACACATAACAAACTACTTTACTAAAGGACCATTCAAGACTCCCCAGGGCCCCTGTGGCCAAACAGCTTTCTGTGTTGGCCGAAAAACTGACGTCTCAAGAACTCAAGAACTTGAGAGTGTGACTATATCTATGATCAAGAGGAAGCCCATCCACACACATCTAGTATTCTAAAAATAGTATTCTATTCACTCCATCCTCTCATCTCACACACACACACACACCCCCACACACAATGAAAGAAGCACAAAGAGACAGCAGAGATTCAAGAGAGAAAGAGAGAGTCTGATCCTCTTGCAAGGTTTGTGGGAAAAGAAAAGACCACAGACAGAGATATGTGATATTATATACAGATAAAGATATTTATAGACAGATATGATTATATTCCTTTTACTTGAGTTTGACCTGTATGACAGATCATACTCTGAGGATTTCTAGTTGCTAAGTTTACTTATAGGTCTAACATAGACCGTTGAAATAAAGTGTTGCCTAACATGGAAGAACACACATTAATATTACAATATTAGCAAATGGTTTACTGTTTTTCAGTTTATTAAATTTTGGCTTTGCTTTTAGTAAACAAACCGCATAAATCCTGATTGTACAGTGTTAATACATACAGTATTGCAATATTTCACAGATGCTTTGTGTTTGCAGTAGATGATGTGGGCTCAACAAAAAACACTCCCCCAAAAAAGAATAACATTTTATAGCAATTATTCAAAAAGGTTTTCCCCTAAACTTATTTTCTGTTATTTTTTGTTGACAAACAGTTTTATAAATTATATGCATCTTGTATATATTGCATTATAAGCAATAAATATGTTTGCTATTTTTGAGCGTTTCCTTCAAAAGTTGAAGCTGATAGAGCCTCCAGCTGTGCACGTGAACGTGTAAACCAGTGGCAGACTTTAACATGTTTACCAAAGACAAAGAGACTCCCTTTGTGCATGTGTGTGTGGGGGTTAAAAAATGATTTATGAGGACACAAATGACAATGACATGTATAACAATGTAAAAATGGTGAATTTTTGTTAATTAAAAAAAGTTTTCATTAGGGTTAGGTTTGGGGTAGGGTTAAGGTATTGTTGATTATGTCTTTTGTACAGTATAAAACTATTACACCTATGGAGAGTTTTCATAAACCACATATACGAATGTGTGTGTGTGACTGTAAGAGAAACTGCTATTCACTTAGGTTGAAAAGTGATGAAACTACACCAACACATTGTTACACACTCACTTCTTTGTTAACACGCTGTAAAACACACTGAGATAATTGTAGCTAGAAGTACATTAACACGTTTATGAAGTGTAGGTAAAGAAACATGATGTTCACTTTACCTGATAGCAACACACCATAACACCATTTCTCTCCACTACACACAAACACACACAGTGATTTAACGACAGTTACAGTAAAGCACCAGTATCACTGTTGCTGATTAACTACAGAACACACACACCATGCGCTACAGAAATGACGGATGATGTGTGCTGTCACTTCTGAGTGATCAGAGGGAGGGACATCTCGGGAACTCAATGCAAAAGAATATCATAGGTGGCTCTTTGACTTGAGTCAATAAACAAGCACCCAGAACCCCTAGCAGCACTCTTGAACTAACTAGAACACTCAGAGCCTATACATAAATGCTATAACAACACCCTAACAACTGCATAGCAATGCCCTGGCAACCCCCCACAACAATCTAGCATGAAGGTAGTGAGGTTTTTCAACATAGCACCACTCACATTTCTACAGTAAATGTGATAATATGATTGTGCTTTTGGTGACTGTAATATTCAGTGACACATGTGAACGTGTGTCACTGAATATGACTGTAGCTTGTATTGTATCTAAATCTGTAAAGTATAATACAGTCAGTGCCTAATCAGATGAACAAGATAAGAAATGTGTCAGATCATAAAAAGTCTGTTTATAAACGTTTTTTTCAAAGGGGGAATGCCATTTCCCGCATCCCCTCTCAATTCCAGTCCTGTGTATAATATATTTATTGTTTACAGTTTTCATGTTAACATATAGAGCCTTATTGTAAACTTTTAGCAAATATTGTTGCGTGCATTTTCACTTTAATTAATCTAAGGTGCGGATATACTTTTGGTAGGACAACAAAGAATTCTTAACGATTGCAAAACAAGTTTTATTTTCCTTATACAAAATTTAATTTCTTGTTTTATTTTGTTTGATTTAGGGGTGAAGTGGGCTTGACTTCAGTGAGGACACGACTACATATGCTTAGCGCTACCCAAAAGTCAGCAAAACCTGAAGTTTTCTGTTAGGGTTAGAGTGTGGCTCATGGTTGGGTTATAGTGTTTGTAACTAGATGGGTATAAAAGCAATGGAAGGTGCCTAGTTGTGTGTGTGGCCATCAGAAATATCATGATGACATCAGGGCATGTTTCATTCATAAGACCAGTGAAACAATGTGTGATCACTGTAACCAAATCAAAGATAATCCCATTAGGTATCCTGATGTTCAATCTCATTTCACGTACGTGTAGATAAAAAATCTTCTACTGTTCATCCTGCTCCTAGCATCAGAACTATTCTCACTTGTAAATGTAACTTGTTAAACTAGCCTAGCATTAAAACTCAATGATGCTCTAAGAGTTGGTAGAACACGACACTACACTGTTGAGTCAATGTGGGAGGTCGTCAGATCCAGTGCGTAATTCTAAGAGCTATAAAATATAATTAGACACACAAACACTCACTTACACGAGCTTCTCTTGCTTCTGAAGGTCACTGGGATTTGTTCAGATTATGTACCAGAAAATAATTAAGTTTTATCATGTAATTAGAATAATTAATTAAAAGTTCCCAGGAGATTCCTTGTTTAGATTCCCAGATATTCAATAAAACTAAATTTTAAAAGGCCAGTTTATGAGTATTTGACACTCCTTCGTATTGGAGATGTTCTGCCTGTCTCCTGTTTTGTGAAGTCTTCATCTCTGGCTAATATTTGACCCCTGGACCAGCCAGTGTGATTTGCAAGCTGATTTACAACACAGAACCTCCAGCCAATCTGCTGCACATTGCTAAATCAATATGACTGTTGACGAATGCCCCTCCTGACAAATGAGCTAGCAGAAATCGACTGAGAGCATTTGCTAGCCTCCTGCTTCACAATCCATTTGTACTCTGGAAAACCTGGATGTTCTCCGGATGTCTGTGGACCTGAGGCTCAGTTGAAGAGATAAGGGCCGATGTTTTGATGAAGGGACAGTTTTGATGAATATATGATGTGAGAAACAGACGATCAGTGTAAAATACACAGAATTTACAAGTTTAGATTTGTTTATTATGAAACAATTGAAAACAATAATGTTCATGAACTTCTGGCTTTGGTTAATGTTACATTAGAGCTTAAGTTTTATTGGAGGATCTGCCTGCCAAATGGATTAAATGCAGGGAAATAGTTCAGTGTCTCTTCACCAACATTTTTTGGGCTATGTGAGCAAAGCCAGAATGGCTGTCGACAGTTTTACAATGTAGAATTATTTTGGCTTGCTACATAAACATCAGGTTTTATAGCTTGTATTCCAAATTTAAAGTTTTATTTTTTAAGAAAAATCTGAATTCCTCAAAAATATGATTAAATGAATGTGTGATTAAAGGGAGATTAGTAGAAGAAAATGGACACTTTGAAGTAAAATTGATAAATTCACCATAAAAGTTGTGTGCCAAAATACAAGTGGGATTACATAAACAAGGCACTACATAAGAGCCTGGAAAGAATTTTGTATTGAATTTTCAACAGTTACTGTCCAAACAAACATTACTGTGTGTGTGTGTGTGTGCGCGCGCGCGCGCTCTGTTTTAGAAAGACTATATTGGGAAGATGATTGCGCCTTTAATTTTTAAAACAACAGGAAGAAATGTAACAATAATGTAACGATTTCTGTTTGAACACTTACTCTTTACTTACTTAGACTTACTCTTACATATTTCGACATATATAATTTAATACTTACAATGAACAGAGACGTGGTCTGCAGTCTGCAGAATCGCGCTTCTGTTTAAACTGTTTATTCCGCATACATACGCTGATCTGCAGCGCAGACGCTCTGAGTCAAGCAGTGATTGACAGCGTTTTGATCCAATGCCTTTAAGCATTGTGAAATTGACAGCGGACTAATTCAATAGCGTTGAGCGTCGTTAAATATATGGGAAATCACTGGTAGTGAATCAGACAGTGAACTGGCGTGTTCTGCTGCAAGCGGCGCTGCGCTGCAGATCCGCGTATGACTCCACAGTACCGCGCATAAGATTTTAAATACACTATGTTGGTTACCAGGGAGGCAAGCATATTTTTGGGGTTGCGGTGCCACCCCGTGCCACCCCTTTAGACACGCCCCTGACTCACTATATGACTGTCAGGCACTGATTTTGAATGCCATAACATGTCTAATACTGTATATTATTAGTATTATTCAGGTAGTAAACTCCAAATATAGCTCAAATTCCCATAAATATTTAATGTGAAATGTAGCAACTTAGCAGACAGGCACTGAGTGTATATTTTCACATATAAGCAGTTTTTCAGTGTTCATCTCCATTTATGTCTGTTCAGATTTACCTTCCTGTTAAACCCTGAAAATGACTTTATGATGCCACTTCTTTAAATATGATGTTTGTACAAAAGAATGGAAAATGTAGCAATCAAGGCAACCCTTCTAGGTTTTTTTTATGTAAACTGTGGCAATAACCTACTAATAAAAAATCAAATCAAATCATGTGACCAAGGTGTTTATTTCTGTAGTGGGTCAGAAAGACAGCATCTAAGTGACACACACACACACACTCATTCATAAACACACAGCTGTCATGATGTAACCCTGTTGACTGACTGCAATCCCACTCATACACAGACAACCCCAACAAAAAAACAACCCCAGATACGTGTGAGAGAGAGAGAGTTTAAGATAGACAGAGATATGTGTGTGATAGAGGGAGAGATTGAGAGAGAGAGAGAGGGTTTGTGCTCAGAGCTAGGAAAGAGAGACCAGCTCCCAGAGGATAAACAGCAGCTCTCTCACTGTCATCCATTTCTGCCTTCCGGTCTGGAACTAATTGGTGGGAGATGAAGTTTCTGTAGGTATTATAACCGCAAGCACAGAGAGAGCAAGAAAATAAGAGATTGTGTAGGGGTAAGAAACAGAACTTCAATACACACTATGAGATTTACTACAGTACAGCTTATATTCAGATACTAGTGCCACATAGATCCCCTAAGATGATTTATTACTTTGTAAATATTCCTTTCCCTTCCCTGGACAAAGTCTTTAACCTGTAAGCAGTTTGAAGTATTTGAAGTCCAAGCCATGAAGCTCTGTAAGCCTCTGTAAGCACATATGAGCAGACACAGCCATGAGCAGACACACCCATAAGCAGGGTGTCTTGTGTCCAAAATATGAGTTACTGCTTTTAACAAATTCTGACGCACAAACAAACACAAATGGAAACCCTTATGATCCTGCTACTTGCCATGTGCATTAAACACATGTTTATTTAGGTACAGACTTTAAATTAAATAAAACAAGCGAGTTTGCAGTATGTAATCTTTATTTTATTTGTTCTACATATATCCTCATAAGTTAAATGCATGTGAATAAAAATACATGATTGTGGAACGCGGGGCGCGGTTATGGCGGCGCTGCCGGCGGAGAAGAGAGTCGGAGACTAAATGGTTGAGGGAAACGCCTACCTGGTAATTATT
>JAZGTI010017973.1:0-11897 GCA_036877585.1 Botia kubotai
CTGAGTATCATCAGCATAACAATGGAAACTAACTCCATGTCTCTTAATAATTGCTCCCAGAGGTAGCATGTATAAGGTGAAAAGTAGGGTCCCAAAAACAGAGCCCTGCGGTACTCCATATTGGACTAGTGATTGGTACGAGACCTTTACATTCACAGCAACAAACTGGAATCGGTCAGATAAATATGATTTAAACCATGCCAGTGCAGTTCCATTTATGCCAACATAGTTTTCAAGCCTAGTTAGTAGAATGCTGTGGTCAATAGTGTCAAAGGCTGCGCTAAGGTCAAGTAATACTAGAAGAGAGATGCAGCCACAATCGGCTGACAAAAGCAGATCATTAGTAACTCTGATGAGAGCAGTCTCTGTACTATGATATGGCCTGAATCCTGACTGGAAATTCTCATAGATAGCATTTGTAGATTAGATTAGCATCCAGGAAAGAGCATATCTGTTAAGACACCACTTTTTCTAGTATTATTGAGATAAAAGGTAAATTTGAGATGGGTCTGTAGTTTACTAGAGACTTTGCTGTATTATACAATATAGTACAGCAAGGTCGCATATGTGCATCTATGAGTGTGGTGTGAAATGAATGCATAGTATGAGGTACAAGTATATGGTGAGAGTCTGTGTTGAGGTACTTAATGATGTCAGAGGTGATGACAGATCAATGATTGTTTGACCCATTTAACATTCTGATGGCTGCTGAATAGAAACTATTTCTCAGTCTAAATTTCCTGCATTTTATACTCCTAAACCTCTTGCTAGAGGGCAGATGTATAAACAGGAATTTGAAACGGTTCACCCTCTCCATCTCAAGCCCATGGATGAACAGTGGCCAATGAGTTCTCTCTGTCCTCATGTCAATGATCATCTCTTTGGTTTTGTCTGTGTTAAGGGGGGAAATTGTTTTCCGCACACCATTTCACTAGACGCACTACCTCACTTCTGAATGCTGTTTCGTCATCACCAGTTATGAGTCTTACAACTGAGGTGTCGTCTGCAAATTTCAGGATGATTTGTTTGGCAATGCAGTCAAAGGTGAACAGTGTGTAGAAAATGGGGCCTAGAACATCTTGTGGAGTACCAGTACTCATTACCAGTACATTACAATATTCATTACAGTGCTGACTTATTTAAACTTATAAGTGGTGCTTGTAAAGCAAAGAATCACTATTACTCTCCTGCATCTTTCTCTTAACAAAAGAGACAAAGAACCAAACAGGCAGCAAACAAGCATAAACAATAAACATTCCAATCATCAAACACAGGTTAACCGCTAAACAGGTTAACTGCTAACCACCCGCCCCGCCCCCACCCAAAGGATTTCAAACCATTAAACACTTTTTAGCCCAGACTTTGTCAGCCAACATAAAGTTTGTTTTCAAACCTTACTATCTAGTTTGATGAATAATACCTTACTCCAGCCAGCTGCCTTATCATACATTAATTATGGCCATATTTGTGTAATTCTTTGCATATATTGTGCTTATTTACCAGTGTAAATGTGTTGTGTATATTTTAAATATGTGTAAGTATAAGTATTGTATACTGTTCTTTTTTCTGGTCCTGATGACTCATAGTCTCAGGTGTTTTGTCTCACGTCTTAGTAGTTATGCTAACACTTGTTTGAGTCATGCTTTTAGAGGACATACAGTGACTATCTGCCAAGAAGCATTTCCAAGAAGCATTTCTTGGGGGTTTTGTTGTATTTGTGGTATAAGTTCCATGAGACCCCAGCCTGTAACACTAAATTTATTCACAAATGATTATTATAAATGTTATTGTAGATCATGCAATCATGATCATGCCAGTCATGATCAATCATGATCAAACATTTCTTATATGTCCCACAGACTTCTCTTGGTGCCATAGACTGCACCCACATTCCTATCAAGGCCCCATAGAGATCCCAATGAAGGCAATTATGCAAACATAAAATATAAATTATGATGAGTAACTAATATTAACCATAAAATTTCAGATAGAAGGCGTTGTTAACACCATGCTCTAACCACTGAGCTACAGGAAAGCACTGAGCTACATATTAAGCAAATAGGAAGCAAATCAGTAAGTAAAATGCAGTTGACAGACTAAAATTTCTTTTTAGTCTGTCATTCGCAGCCAACTCTTCTCTTTAGTTAGTCAACTTAATGTGTCATAGCACCAACATACAAGCAAAAAGACCTGGATCTGTGCAAGACACAAGAATACTCACATTTATACAGATCATGGCCGTTCCAAGCAGATGTGGGGCCCATGACAAAGGTTGCCGTTTCGGGGTGTTTCGGGGTACAGAAAGTATTTAATGACAGAAAGAAAGAAAAAGAGCAAGGGCTTATAACTAAAATCTAAATCAGATTCAATAGACAAAGAGTGATTAGATGGGGCAGGGGGGCTCTGTAGCACACCCTGGTATGGGGCACAAAAAGATGGTGCATATATTATACATACATACATACACACCTGTGCGAAACTTGATACGTGTAATGGTCATGTTGATCCTAACAATGTCAGGATCCTGGCTGCTGCCAGTCTTAAAGATCGCGTTTTGCCAGGATGCTGACACAGTCTATGTTACGTGTCAGGGTGCGGAGCTTAGACTCCGACTCTTCTCGTCTTAGTTTGGTTATGGTTTGAGTCGGAGTCTAGTCTTTATTTTTCTACTGGTTGTATTCTTTGTTTAATTGTTGTCATTTATAGTTCATCATCTTTGGTCATTGTTTACTTTGATCTTGACTTTGTGCATTTTTATTTCCTTTACTTAACTAATCTGGTTCTGTTTAGTTCTTGGTCGCCCTTTGTGTGGCTTGTTTGTTCTATTGGGTTTCCTAAGTTGGTTTGTTTAGTTTGCTAATTAATAGTTTAAGTATCGCTATCTGGGTTCCTTCCATCCGCGAACTTGACAAACAACTTTTACCCTGGCACCCCTTAGGTCTGCCCAACAGAAAGTCGGCCATGTTGGATTGTCTGGAAAACACATGCCATGAACTTGTAAATACTCTTCCCAGGGATTTCATGTGATTGGCACCAAACTTGGTGAGCATCATACCAAGACATTGAAGATTCAAAAATTAAAAGGGATTTTAGATATCTTAAACAGTGTTGCCATGGCGAAGTGGTAAAATTATGGCAAAAAAATGGGAAACGCTTTGGATGTTTTTAATATCTACAGCATATATTGTGTTAGTGGCCACAAGAGGTTGCTAGAGATAATTTATTCACAAACAGGCCATGTGAATGAGTTTGAGGTTGTGAGCCCAGAAACCTGTATAACTGATCAACAGTTTCTCCTGTTCAGATTTCTCTTGACCAAGAAGCTCAGTGACGTATGTAAGTTAACACAGGTTGTGCACTTCTGGTGCTGTTCTCTGTAATGTTGTTTAGTTGTATTATCTTATGTCCCCATTTGTGTGCTGTTTAGCCCAGAGACCATAATGCCAGCAGCTAACTCAGGAGACAGCAAGTTTAAAAGTTTGCACCCTTAGGGAGCGCAGAGAGGTGTGTATTATTTTGTTCCATGTTTAATAGACAGACAATCTTGCATGATGTAATAGGTCTATATTGAGTGTTTTTGGAAATTGTTTTTTTTGTGTGTCTTGTACCAGTAAGGTTTCATGTGTTAACTAACCAATTATTGTTTATGTGGTGTTATTTTAAATTGCTTTAAGGTCCATTTAATGTGTATGGAATATATACAAATGTTTGATGATGCACAGTAAAGGGTGTGAGGATTTATTTGTAAATTTGTGTTATGCCCAAGACTTGTTAATGTGTGTTATGTGTGTATTCACTTCTAGTTTTCACGGTGCTTATGCTGGTTCCAAAGGAATAAACTGATTGCACCCTTTTGAGATACTGCCTTATATTAACGAAGCCAAGGGCTGCGACACATTGAGTGTCTAACGTCAAATTTGGAAAATATTGTTATTGTGGTGGGCTAATGACATTTATATAACTGGTGGGAGTCATGGTCATAGCACCACCAATCGGCAACAGGACTTGGTCAGAATAATGTAGGGACATGGCTGATATAAAGCTCTTAAGGGTTTTGTGATATTTTAAATATTGCGATGGCAACGTGTCCAACTTTAAAGCCACATTCATGTGTATTTGAGGCACTCAGCATGCTTGAAATGTAATGAAGTTTGGCACACACATCATAGTGATCAGCAGTTAGGCGTGGGCAAAAGCTCAGACATGGGTGTGGTGGGGAGGCTCTGTAGTGTCCCCTTTTGACTAACGTGATAGGGTTAGTTTTGCCTACGGTCACCAAACTTGGTACATGTATTGTTCATTCGTTGAAACTTGAGCTGTATGTTAGGGGCTGATGGCATAGAAGTGACTATTGTGAGTCACAGTCATAGCGCCGCCAGCTGGTAGAAGGAAGTATGTCAATTAAAACTGTTTAAAAGATTCATACTTAGTCAGAAAAAAGAGATGCTAAACTGAACAAATTGTTGATATCTTGAACAGTGTCAATTTATCACAATAAATAGAACAGGAAGTGTCTCATCTTCTGCATGCATTGAGTGATCTACATTCGTGATCTACATGCATTGAGTGATCTACAAATTTGGGAAATATGTTTGGTGTTGTGGATAATCACAATGATATGGCTATTGTAAGTTAGTCAAAATTATAGCACCACCAATTTGCAGCAGGATGTGTCACTAAGAACAAAACATAGAACAGACTTTAAAATAGTCCCAATTCCTTACAGAATTAAATGCATGTGACTACTATGCATCATTTTCTGATAAGCACCAGGAGGCGATGGTGCAGTAGATGGTGCACTGCTTGCAGCTATATTTATTACATTTGCATGTATAACTGTTACTGAGCTTTTAAATTAGTGGAACTTGCACGCAGGTTCTAGAGATTTGATATGATATATATATAGCTTGTGTGTTTTGAGGCTTAGCAAAGATGCAATGGCACATGAGTGTGACTTAACACGGCAAAAATAAACATAAGATAAGATCATTTTACAGCGATTACCCCGCAAAGCCACTGTAAAAAACATTACACATCCTCTCCATACATACCACCTTCTGAGACAGACTCTGAGACAGATCGCCATAATTGCATCATGGCGCCCCCCGAGGCAGACGTGTTTGCTCGCTCCACTCGTGAATGCCGTCTTTTCTTTTTTTTGGTATGTTTTTCATTTACTCTTTAAGAAATGTAATGTGATTTTTTTTAAACCTACTTCAGACAGACACTGCTGGACATCGCCAATTCAGACAGCAAGTTTGAATTTACTAGTTTTATACCTCCGGAATTACAACTGAGCACCCGCTCACACAGCCACCACCACAACACCCAGGAAGGCCCTGAAGCATCGACATCAAGTAAAGTTGCTGACCCAAGGATAGACGATTGTATAAGCGTGTTAGAAACGGCTCACCCTGACGCTGTTATTATCGCTGCTGGTGACCTTAATCAGTGCAACCTACGGCCTGTGCTTTCCAAATATTACCAACATGTGAGCATTACAACTCGCGAAAATAACACACTGGATCATGTTTACAGCAACATACGCAGTGCATACAAGGGTGCACCCCGCCCCCACTTTGGACTCTCAGACCACATTTCTTGGTTCCTGTATCCGGATTACAGACAAAGACTTAAACAAACAAATCCTTTTACCAAACAGATTAAGCTCCGGACACCACAAACTGAGAAGCTGGACAGTTTCTACTCTACTGCTGATGCTGGGCGGATGTGGCAAGGGCTGCAGCACATCACAGACTACAGGACCATCACAAGCACTACTAGTGCCTCAGACAGCTTACTGGATGACCTCAACATCTATGCCCGCTTTGAGACCTTCAGTGACAACATAGAGAGGCACGCACGCACACACTGGGTTCACCCAACCCCCCTCTTCTACTGTATCATCAGCTGCAGTACACAATGCACTGAGGAGGATCAACCCCCGCAAGGCAGCCGGACCAGACAAAATTCCTGGAAGGGCCCTCAGAGCTTGTGCTACAGAGCTAGCTGAAGTCCTCACTTCCATTTTTAACCTCTCCCTCAGTCAGAGCACCGTATCCACCTGCTTAAAGACCACAACTATCGTCCCCCTTCCCAAGAAGAGCCCCCTGACCTGCCTGAATGACTACAGACCAGTAGAACTCACTCCAATCATAATGAAGTGCTTTGAGGGAATGGTGCTGACCCACATTCAGAGCAGCATACCAGATTTATTGGACCCCCTGCAGTATGCATACCAGCCCAACAGGTCTACCTAAGACGCCATTGCTGCTGCCCTCCATATTTCCCCTTCTCATCTGGAAGATAAGGACACCTACATCAGGATGTTCTTTATCGACTACAGCTCCGCCTTCAACACTGTCATTCCACACAAACTCACGTACAAACACTTGTTTGCACTTGGAATACACCCTGTAATCTGTGACTGGCTTTCAGATTTCCTGACTGGCAGACCACAGTCTGTCAGGATCGGAAATAAAACCTCAGCCACCATCACAATGAACATTGGCACTCCACAGGAGTGTGTTCTTAGTCCCATCCTCTACACCCTGTTCACACATGACTGTGTCACCACCCACAAGGACAACACCACCCTGAAGTTCGCTGATGACACCGCAGTGATAGGACGCATTACAGGCGGGGATGAAGCGGTCTTGTGACATGGTGTGAGGACAACAACCTCACCCTCAACACGGACAAGACAAAGGAGATGATCGTGGACATGAGGAAAGGAACTAAAACTCACCAGCCACTTTATATCCGGGAGCTTGAAGGGGAGAGGGTAAGCAGCTTCAAATATTTAGGGGTTCACATCAGGGAGGACCTCACTTGGACGTTTAACACCTCTGAACTGGTCAAGAAGGCTCAACAGCGGCTGTACTTTCTGAGAAGACTGAGGAAGTTTGGCATGTCTCCCAAGATTCTCAGCAACTTCTACAGCTGTGTTGTGGAGAGCATCTTGACCAACTGCATCACAGTGTGGTATGGCAGCACTACTGCGAGGGATCACAGACAACTGCAGAGTGGTGAAGACTGTTGAGAGGATCACCAGGATTCCACTGCCCTCTCTGCAGACAATCTACCAGCGCAGAACCCACAGGAGAGCTGCCTCCATCATTAAGGCCCACCCACAACATGGACTGTTCACACTCCTACCCTCAGGACGGAGGTACAGGAGTGTGAAATGCAGGACCACAAGACTGAGGGACTCTTTCTTTCCCTCAGACATAAGACTTTTAAACGGGTAGCTGAATAAACAGACTGTATAAAATGACCCTGAGACAGATCATCAGGATTGATAGATAAGATTAAGAACATAATCTTATGTTCAACCTGTACTAGGGAAACTTAAATTGCCTAGCCACATGATGCTAGGTTACATGTTACTTTTGTTACGAGGAGGCTCCCGCTCCGCCGCCTCTGCGCCAGCAGAGGGAGTCATCTCCTGAGTATTAGTTTTGATTTGGACTACATTTCCCATGGGCCCCGTATCTGGGGCTGACTACTTCCTGTTTGGTGCACCTGCTCGCAATCAGTGGCCTATTTAAACCCTGAACTTCCATTACTCAATGTCTTGTTTTTCCCCGGTTAACATTACAAAGCGATTTCTTGTTATTGTCAACCTGGTTTCTATTGGCTTGTTTATGGTTTTTGATTGTTTGCTGCCTGCCTTTGGACTCTGATTTGGATTACCGTTTTGATTGTTTGCTGCCTGCCTCGACCATTGCCTGTTTAAACGTTTACGATTTTGCCTTATCTCCATTACTCTGTTTGCCGGTATTAAACTATTGCCTGTTTGACCATTCTCTAATAAAACATGCTGCAGATGAATCCACACGACTCTGCTTCTGTTACAACTTTAATGTTTAAAAATATAAAAGTGAATAGTGCTCATTTTATTTGTTGGTTTCAATATAAAGCATATAGAAAAAGGTGAGACAAGGAAATATTAATAATACGAAATAAAAATATAAAAACAATAATACAAAATAATTATATAGAAATAAGGACAAAGAAACCATAAAAACTGGAAAATTACGAAATGCATAGTATTGTATAGAATACATGGTATTATTGCAAATCTCCCATTATGCGTGTCAAGATTTATGTAAGATATACATTAGAAATAATAACTGTAAAAGTATTGTCTTTTGGATTGTAATCAGACTGATATATTCATAGCACAAGTAAGCAGGTATGTGAGTTCAAAGAGTTCAAAAATCAAAGTATCACATTGTCAATACTAACAGACATATGCGTACATGCCACTCTCAAAAATATACGGAAGGACAAGATAAACTGCTCAGAAGGTACAGTGTATAGCATGGGATGTGCTGGAGATCGCAGCCCGCCGTGTATTTACAATCAGGATCACGGTGGACATGAACTTTATTGTAAAGTGCACTCACATTACATCCTTCTTATACCTCATATGGCCCAAATTTGACATTTTTCTATGTTGGAAAAGCTATGAAATGATAAATATAGTCTGCACTCAATGAACACCAACTTAATCCTCCATTGCACTCAGTAAATGACATCCTTCTTTATTTTAAGAATTTTGTTTTTAGAAACAATAAAATTCTTCTTTAAGCTGAAACACCCTACATGTCTTACTGCTTTTGTTCTCTGCAATTGTTCTGTAAATTAATGATGCTAGCACATTGACTGGAAAATACATTTTCCTACTTCTGGGTTGCACACGTCACCGTGTGAAATAAGGGCACAGAAAATGTAGAGGCACGAGCATGGGGCAAATGTAGAGGCATCAACCTGCACTGGGGTAGACAGTACCTGATGTTAACAAAGATGGCGGTAGTGGCATAAAGGTACTGATTGCAGCTCTAACAGCAAACTGCTGTTACAAGATGAAGTGTATGTGAAAAGTCTAACTGAGGGACAATTTACACAAAAATTAACAGGCAACCAAGCAGAGAAGCATTAAGTAGCCTATGTAAAATTTAAAAAGAAGAAAAGAATATACGCCTCATGATTTTCAAAAGACAAGTTACTGTCTAATATGACGCCCAAGTCTTGTATTGGATGAGGTGACAATACATCCTTCTAATCGGAAACTGTAATCAAAAAGCTTCTGTTTACTTGAGTTTGGTCCAATGAGTAAGATCTCTTATTTGAATTAAAAAAAAGAACATTACGGGCCATTCAATGTTTTAGGTCTTTAAAACAGTTTAATAATTTAGCTATGGTAGGAATATCATCTGGTCTTGATGTAATGTATAGATAAGTGTCATCAGTGTAACAGTGGAAAATTATCCCATGACTTTTAATAATATTTCCAAAAGGGGAAGCATGTATAATGTGAATAGCAGAGGGTCTAAAATAGATCTTTGAGACAGGCCATATTTTACTGGCATTAATGTTGATAATTCCCCATTTAAATGGACAAAGTGGTAGCGGTCAGACAAGTAGGAGCAAAACCACTGAAAAGCCTGACCTTAAATGCCAAAGTAATTTTGCAGTCGATCAAACAGCATGACACGGTCTATAGTGTTAAATGCTGCACTAAGATCAAGTAAAACTAACAATGAGATGCAACCTTGGTACACAGCTAGAAGTAAATCTTTGTAGTTTGTCAGTTCATTTGAATCTAGTTGCAGTTTCTTAATGAGAGGCTAAATAACTGCTAACTTGAAGGAATGATAAGTTCATTGACATCCTCCTGGCCTATAGCTGTAAAGCACTGCAGCTGTTCTTGATGGGCAATTTTTAACTTTAGAATCTTTAGGTAAAGTGGCGGGTTGTATATTTTCAATTGGGTTTTATATGGTTTCAATTTACTCAGTGAAAAAGTTTATAAAGTCAATACTACTAAAGTTTGATAGTGCATTGTCTTCAAGTAGTGTTTGTAATTCCTTTGACTTAATTAAATGACCAATTCATGGTAAGATAAACTATACACTCATGTTTCTGGTTCATTTTACAGAAACAACCACTTAGGTTACAGTGTTACTAAAACCCATTGACAAAGTCAAGTTAAATTTATATTAAATGTGTATTGATAAATCCTTGTATTCTCATGAGAATGTCACTGGTGACAGTTTTCACTTGTGACAAAGCATGTTATTAATCATGCTGTACTCAACAAGTGTCATTTAATCCATTTGAACTGTTATTTTAAACAATTCTTGTACAATAATACTGGTTACATCAGTAACATAAACTTAATGCCTCAAATTATTCCATACAGTTACAGTATTACATATATAAATAAAATTGAATATAAATTTGAATCTAAAATTTAAATTTATTTTAGATACCATCCATGTAATAAATGTGTCATCAAGGTATACATTATTACATGTGTTTGCATCAATGCATGTAGAACTTACCCTCCAAAAACTGCACTACTGCACTACTTGGATTTGTACAATTTGTACAAGTTATATCTAATCTTCGAATTCTTTAAAAAACTGTAGTAAAGAAATGTTGCCCAATCTCATTAGTTTAGGGGTTTAAAACAAATACTAACTAAAGCTTAAAAGAAACACTGAACACCTTGACACATATCTTGGAGTTTCTGGATAGGCAAAGTTCAATGAATAAATCAGTCCCATCAATGCACAAGTCTTTAGTGTTGTTGCTTTAGCGCTAGGAAGTACTTTAATGTCCTCAAAAATGACAGAAATATCCACTGGATCCTCAAGTGAGAATGTAGACAACAATATCCTTACAGTGTGGTTCTCAGGCATCCTTCTTAAAATAACACATTAAAATTGAAATACCTTTTATAGTTATTTTATCCAAAACAGAAACTAATCCTGTATAACAATAAACAGGTCATAACAGTTTTATACGTGCATGTATTATATGTTTTGCATGTATTATAGTATGTGAATCAACATTATATATCAAATCTGTTAAAATTTCTTGTTAAAATGTGATTAGTTCAAACAATATCCTCACAACATCTGTGTAAAGATGTTGGTAAGATCTGCTCTTACCTGCCGATAAAACCCCAAAAGCAGTGATGAAAAGGACTCACTTTGATCCACAGTATCTGGCAAGAAAATGTCTTCTAAGGGAACACACAAGTCTGTGTCCTTCCATCACATTACCGCATGACCAAACATCAGCAGCTAATTTTAATAACTTCTCAAGTGCGTCAATAATCATGCAACTACGTAAACTATGGAATGACATCTCTAGACATGCGCAGTAAAAAACTGATATGAACTGAAAACTATACAGCATAATACAACACAAATTATAATAATCATAAATGAATGTTTAAATAATGAATTACGAAATATGGCTCTTACACTTCACAATGAACCCACTTTACTGTAGTGTGGGAAGTCTGGGTCTTTACTGTCTGGGAAGACAGTGGTATGCGAGGAAAATGGTCAAGGAGGAGACCTTACAGTAATGATAATTTGATGAATAAATATTACTCCAGCCAGCTGCTTTATCGTACCACTCATCATAGTCATCTTTCTCTATTTGATTGACATTTATTGTGCTTATGTAACCAGCAATGAATATAGTTCAACGGATACTTTCGTTCCTCGGCGTATCAATATAAATGGCAGAATACGCAGTAACAGGCCAGATCACCAGGTTCGCTACAGAGGGCAAAAATGAGGTAAAAAACACGAACACAAGGACCAGACAGACCAGGAAAATGACTGTACCAAAATGAATCATGTACCATGAATGAAATCATTAAATGAAATAACAACAACTTAATAAAATGGAAAATAAATAAACAATGACTCTGTCTCTTTCCCCTTAAGAAAGGTATTCTGGGTTCTTTGTAGTTATTTTACGTAGTTATATCTATTTATATTTGTTCACCTTAATATTTAAATTGGTATATACATATACGTTAATTTAGCTAATTTTAATGGCTGTACATTTTAACTTCTAGGTATTTA
>JAZGTI010017974.1:0-11891 GCA_036877585.1 Botia kubotai
TCTCCTCCAGACAGGTTGGGGAGAACCTGATTGTACCTGGGGGTGTGAAGGTGATTGAGGCCAACGGGTGTATGGTGATACCAGGAGGCATTGATGTAAACACATGCCTTCATAAGGATTACCTGGGCACCCCACCGGTAGATGACTTCTACCAGGGTACCAAAGCTGCTCTGGCTGGAGGCACCACCATGATCAGTGAGTTTGGATTAGCTGCATGATTTTAAATGAGCTATAGTTGGATCCATATATGACTGGCTGAGGAATATTTCGGTTTTTCAACTAAATGGTCTTGTGTTTCAGTTGACCATGTGAGTCCACAGCCAGGGGACAGTCTACTGGAGGCCTTTGAGAAGTGGCAGGAAGTGGCTGATAAGAACTCCTGCTGTGATTATTCACTACATGTGGATATCCCACAGTGGCATGAAGGTGTGAAGGAGGAGCTGGAACAGCTGGTGCAGGATAAAGGTGAACACTTATGATATTTACACATAACTGTGACAGTTACTGAATGTATTAGAGGCTGTTTACGTAGATCGCAGTCTTGCAATTAGTTTTGAAATTGTTGATCTATGTACAGGTGTCAGATGAACATCTTGGGTCGCTGCATTGAAAATTTCTGTTTTTCAACACCTTGTTCCATGCTAGTGTTAAAATGAGGTGTTGGGTAAAAAGAATTCAACATTTTAAAGTACATATCTGTACATATGAGAACCCTGGGTTGGTACTCTGTCTACCTTTTTAAATACAGGAGCCCGTATGTGCGTCCCTTTAAATGTGCAACACTGATGCAATTTCTGCTTTTCATATTTGTGTTCCAGAACAAACAAAATCTCTTCTTTGATGTGTTAATGTTTTCTTATTTGACAGGCATCAACTCATTCCAAGTCTACATGGCTTATAAAGATGTGTTTCAGATGACTGACTCACAGGTGAGTTAATGCTGACATTTGCAACGTACTGTATAATCTATTATCTATTCTGTATAATCTATTATGTATAAATATATCTGTTCAGTAAAACAACTCATAGGATCTCTCCCATTCTCCATCTTTCAGTTGTATGAGGCTTTCTCATATCTTAAGGAGCTGGGTGCAATAGTGCTGGTACACGCAGAGAATGGAGACCTCATAGCACAGGTACCCACGAAAAGTTTTAATCAAACCATTTAAATTAATTGTGCAGTCGTTGCATGTGTACATTTGTGTTCCAGGAACAAAACAAGATTCTGGGAATGGGAATCACTGGACCCGAGGGCCACCTGCTGAGCCGTCCGGAGGAGGTGGGATCAATTTATGAATTGATGGACTCATTAAATTTTGGATAAAACTGTTCATTCTGTCAAATTCAGACTGGCAGGTTAATTATTGGTTGTTCGTTTCTCAGCTGGAGGCCGAGGCTGTTTTCCGCGCCATCACCCTTGGCAACCGAGTCAATTGCCCTGTCTACATCGCCAAAGTGATGAGCAAAAGCGCAGCTGAGACTGTGACCCAAGCCCGGAAAAAAGGTGACCACAGCCTTGTTTACATTCAGATCGATTAAATGTGGTGTCAATCCTGATTAAGGTCTATATCATTGTTCATAAGAATGAAACCAGAATATTAGAGTTATTTGTTGCCTAGCACAGCTGGATATTTGTATACGTTATTCTTTCAATTGTTGAACGGATTCTGTTATTGCACTGGCTTTAGGCTCTGTTGTATTTGGTGAGCCAATCACAGCCAGTTTGGCAACAGATGGCTCACATTATTGGAGCAAAAACTGGGCAAAAGCAGCTGCCTATGTGACCTCTCCACCCCTCAGCCCTGACCCGACCACACCTGATTACCTTCACTCTCTACTGGCCTGGTAAGAAACTTTATCAGCTTCACATCCTAAATTTGATCTCTATGTGACAACTTTACATATAATGCTTCATTAGAGTAGATTCTAAAGATGCCATGATATTTTTTCATCTAACTCTAAATAATCTACTCTTTTTTTTTTAATACTATGATTCTATGCTACGCCCAGACTGCAGACACACCTTTCACTGGCCCCATTTCTAAATATAGATCAGGTTTTCATCCTCTGTTGCCATGGTTACAGAGCAAACCTCCTCCCCCCACCACCACACACACACACAACTTGTAGACTCGCAGCTTGGCTGCTAGACTAAGGGAGAGATGTCACTATGTTGATGTGAACCCTTAGAGGCAGCCACACACATTTATATGCACACACACCCTCACTGGCCAAAGATGCACACACACACACACACACACACACACACACAGTGGCAGTCACACACAGCTGGAGAGAGGACATTTATTTTTAACATAGACACGCAACAGTCCAACATATTTGTTAAACTATTAAACATTTTATGTGTATGCTGTAAAGAAAAGCCCTAATAGTATTGTTCAGCACTGCAGTATGTGGATTACAAAGCATATGTCCATATTCATTCAACATTTAATATTTTTATTAAATGTTCTAGGCAGGTTGATACTTATTGACATGCCTCTCTACTGTCCTTATTCTATAGTGGCGACCTGCAGGTCGTGGGTAGCGGACACTGTGCTTATAGTACCTCTCAGAAGGCCATAGGGAAGGACAACTTTACCCTTATTCCTGAGGGAACCAATGGAGTGCAGGAGAGAATGGGTTTTGTATGGGACAAAGCTGTGGTATGTGTATTTATGCATATGTATATACAGACTGAGGTGCTGCTTGCATTGAACAGCCATTAGTCACCACTCGCTCTGCTTCTCGCAGGCCATGGGGAAGATGGATGAAAACCAGTTTGTTGCAGTTACGAGCACCAATGCGGCCAAAATCTTCAACCTGTACCCTCGCAAGGGTCGAATAGCAGTGGGTTCAGATGGCGACATTGTTATCTGGGACCCTGACAAGATTAAGACCATCACAGCAAAATCACAGCTGTCTGTAAGAGAGACACGTAAAATCTTTCCAAACACATAAATGTAATTTATTTTGTTTGGAATATGTTGAAATTAAAATATGCTGTAAATGATTTCTGTGCATGTCAATGATTTTTTAGAATTCATGTGCCCACGTAACCTTTAATCAAAATCTGAAAATGTACTTCCCCTCTGGAACAGCAATCCTTCTTTGATGATGTCAGTGTGATGGCTTGGGCGGAGCCAGAGCTGTTAACTCTTTCTTTCCAACAGTAGTATGCTTTGAGCTTTGAACCGCCCCATTTTCTACAGCCAGTCAATTCCCATCAGAAAAAATAAGCCACACCCTCAATTTTTACGTTTCACTTTAAATAATGTAAGAACATCGGTCGGTTGCAACTTCTGGTTCACACTGATGTTAAGGCTGCAATAATTTGCAATGGATCGTTAAATGTATTAAATTCCCTTTGAATTTTCTTTCTTAACATCTTTACATTTTTAACGTCTGGATTTGGTTCTTTCTAGGCTCTGGAGTATAATATTTTTGAGGGGATGGAGTGTCGTGGTGGTCCTGTGTATGTGGTCAGTCAGGGCAGGATTGTGTTTGAGGACGGAAAACTTCAGGTTCTCCAGGGAACTGGACACTACATCTCCCGCAAACCCTTCCCTGACTATGCCTACCAGCGCATTAAGATCCGTGACAAGGTGTGACTCTTGTATTAACGTTATTGCTTGGATATAAGAATGTTTTTTACACATTTTTTTAATTATTTATATATGTAAAATGTTCTACTAACCTTTACAGAACATTAGACAACGGTTGAAGAACATTCCCTGCTATTTGAGTTACTGATACAAAGGGTGATTGGATGTTTTAACTGAAAATACTAGTATAAATAATACTAATACTAGTAATATAGTTCTACGATTTGCATTTTCAGCATGGAGATTTCTTCCATTCCAGTTTGTACGACTGGTTTCCACCTCTTCATTCAGTCTTTGCTTTTACCTCATGGGACCATCCTGGCAGATAACGAATCAAACGTTCCTTGGCATGCAAAGCATTAGCTAATTAAAAATGTACTAACGAACTAGATTTTAATTACACTACAGTAAAAAAATTTATTTGCAAAGATCTGGGTTTATGTCTATTACAATAATTATACGTTTTGTATCTTAGGATGTGCTATAAACCATAGCTAACTTTCAACTGGTGTTTTTAAGGCAATGAGCAAGCAGGGAGTGTCTCGTGGGATGTATGATGGTCCAGTGTATGATGTTCCAGCCACACCCAAATATATAACACCAGCCCCCTCTGCGAAGACCTCGCCCACTTCATACCAACCTCCACCAATCAGGAACTTGCATCAGTCTAACTTTAGCCTCTCAGGTAAGATGAGGTCAGACTGTTAAAATAATTTCACCAATCAATAAAATCAAATTTCAACAATAAATCTGAACTTTATTTGCGATTTATATATATATATATTATATATTATATTTATTTAATATATGTATATATACACGTATATATTTTGGTATATATTTTGTTCTTTGTTTTAAATATTAAGGGGCACAAATTGATGACAACGTTCCTCGACGCTCTGGCCACCGCATTGTAGCACCCCCTGGTGGTCGCTCTAATATCACCAGCCTTGGTTGAGCCTTCATCAGTAGCTCCCAAGTGACTTTGAGTGTGTGTGTGCGTGTGTGTGTGTGTATGTGTGTGTAGATGGATCTCTTGACTAATCATCAGTATTGTCCTCACACAAGACCATACTATGAATGGAGTTTTTGTGCAAAACATGTACTCATGCATGTAAATTATGGTCTTTACTGTGTTGATCACCTAATCTGTGCTGTAAATGTTGGATCCACAGTGCATATTACTGTGCACATGTAAACAGTAGCCTCACCAATAAAGACAAATACTTAGAGACTAAAATATAGCTAGACAATCACCAGAATACTGTATACAAACATACATAATAACTCACAACAGCTAAAGTAGTATTTTAAACAGTGTTGAAATTACTGCACACATTTATGGGTCAGTGATTAAGATTATCATTATCAAGATCATCATGTGACCCCAGTGTTTGTGAAATAGTGTTAAAGTCTTATATTAAAGCCCTGTGAAGCCCAGCTTTAGCGCCCTCTATCGCTGGTCGTCTTACAAAATGGTGCTCCTCCTACTGGACAAGTTGCAAAACTGGTTGTAGTGACAATGAAGTGCTATAGAATGCAGGTCTGAGATCGGTTTTAGGCAGGGTTGTCCCAGCTAACAGTTTAAAGTTGTAAGAACGTTTCCCTAATGTTTACATTAAGTAATGTTAAAAACGTTACTTTGAAAGTTATTGGAACATTTAAAACTTTCAGTTTTTAAACGTTCTATAAACGTTAGTGTTTGGTTAAGAACGTTATTCAAACTTTTTATCCTGTAACTATTTAACTCCATTAACAATATATGAATAACATTAATATAATTTTTTGTAAAAAAAGTTCTACTAGCATTACTGCAAGAACGTGTTTTTCATAACATTGATAGAGCTTTTAGAGAACATTAGCCAATGTTCTCAGAACGTTCCCTGTTAGCTGGGGTACCGCTAATAATACACTCTAAAACTGAGCCAGCACCTGCCATCACAAGCACTTTTACTCTCCTGTTCTCCGTGCACTGAACTGTTTTTAATTTGGTGTTATCTTTTGTGGTAAAGAATGGTGGTGGATTGCATGATTTCACTGTTGGTATTACTCACATCTGACTATTCAACGATTCTTATTCTTTATACTTTGAAGGACAGTTTTAATTTTTACCCCATCAACTTTAAATAGTTTAAAAAATAAGAAGGAAAGTTTGTGTTTAAAATTTTTAGCTTTAGAGAAAATGGTGCATGCCATGTGTTAGGTTCCAAGCTCTTCCCAGCTGTGTGGATCTTGCTTATTGACAAAATTAGGCTTGGACTAGAGAGCCTAAGGTAAGTGGCGGTTGTCCTGTACACAAAATACACAATTAATGTATGTTTACTGGAGATAAAAGATCCCTCATGTTTTTAATTAGTCTCTGGCCTGAAAAAATATTTCGCGCTGAAATTTTATTGTATGATGTAAAGAAAATTGCTGATGTTAGAATGTTATTTTTGGTAAATAGATAAAAAAATTGACCCCCAAAAGGCTAGAACTGGCACTGCCTAAGGTAATGACTTTACCTCATTAACACAAATGCAAAATCAGAGTAAAAGCACTCCTACGTGCAAGTTGCAAGTATTTGTTTTATTTTTCTGCTTTAATATGTGGAACAGCAGGAGACACGCGGTTTAAAAGAGCTGGGAAAATGCTTTCGTTTTATTGTGTATGCCTGCATTTTTGTTTTTATTCTACTGTGAGAATTCTACTGTATTTCTCCTTGTTGTTTAGTCACTGTGTAMGCTAAACGTGTTAATAATWAACTTCCACTGRTATAGCTCGTTATAGCTCCTATAATGTGACCAATACAAAGCTGTTTCCAAGCCTGCTGTGCTTCATTTCCCGCCCTCTTGTGATTATGTATTCCTTATGACGTTTATAATGTTTATAACCGTTGTTGTTTTAGTTCTGTGAGCTGATATCCACTAATGCACTCATTGACTGTTGGTAATGAAATTCACTTTGCTATGGTCAAATAAAGTCTATGAATAGATGTTGTTGAAGCTGATGCTGTGTGTTTCACTTGGCGCAAAAGCGTTTCTTTTGTATGAATAAACGGTGTAATGAAGGTGTAAAATGTATACGACTGTGCCAGGATGTTTAATTATGTTCAGTCACTTGCATGAAGGTTTAACCATTAATTCTTGAGTCTTTAAAACGCAGTTCACTGTTGGAGAGTGTGAATATATCTGCTGATGTAACGACAGTCGCGTACCAACAGCAGCAGAAAGTGAATGGGCAAAAGAGGGCGTTCTGCACCTGTAACGGTCGCGATCCCTTGAAACCAGCATCTGCGCTATAGAGAAAACACTGGTCGCTGGCCACTCGGATTGTCATGGAGCATTTCGGCGACGTTGGGACAGATGGATAGTTTTGGTAGGAATAAGGGGTGATTACAACGTGGAACGCTTCTGGGTAAATATCTGGCGTTGCTCGGAAAGATTCAAGACATGTTCAACTTCAGCTTTTCTGTGTCGTCTTCGCTGGACGCACACGGGGAACCGGTGGGTCGCGTCATGCTGGGTTTCGCGCTTTGTATTTTAGTGTTATGGACGCTGTTGGGGAATTTAACGGTGTGCGCCGCTGTTTTGCACTTTCGTCACCTGAGAGGTAAGGTGACCAACATCTTCATCGTGTCCCTGGCCATGTCAGACCTTCTCGTGGCCGTTCTCGTCATGCCGTGGAAAGCCGCCACGGAGGTGATGGGACACTGGCCGTTTGGCTCGTTCTGCGAGTGCTGGGTGGCTTTCGACATTATGTGTTCCACAGCCTCCATCCTCAACCTGTGCGTAATCAGCGTGGATAGATACTGGGCCATTTCGAACCCGTTTCAGTACGAGAGGAAAATGAACCGTAAAGTCGCTCTCGTTATGGTCAGTGTTATGTGGATTGTATCGATAACCATTTCATTCGTGCCCGTGCAGCTAAACTGGCATCGTGCAGACCTGGGTACCAGGTCTACTAGCAATTCAACCACAAGCGAGATATGCGACTCAAGTCTGAGCAGAACTTATGCCGTTTCTTCCTCTCTTATAAGTTTCTACATTCCAGTAGCGGTGATGCTTGTGACCTACACGCGGATCTATCGCATCGCTCAGGTTCAAATTAAAAGGATCTCTTCCCTGGAGCGCGCGGGGGATCGCGCGCTTGGTTACAGAACAGACGCGCTCCCCTGTCCTCACCACCATCGCGCAATAAGAGAAACCAAACTTTTCAAAACTCTGTCTGTGATCATGGGGGTCTTTGTGTGCTGCTGGTTCCCGTTCTTCGTCTTAAACTGCGCGGTTCCTTTCTGCCAGAAGCCAAACTGCGTCAGCGAAGAAACCTTTAACGTGTTTGTTTGGTTCGGGTGGTGCAACTCATCTCTCAACCCGATCATCTATGCTTTCAATTATGATTTTAGAGAAGCTTTTGCTCGCCTTTTGTGCTGTCATGACCTATGCACCCATAAGGCACCTCGTGGTGTCCAGCGCAAGGATCCAATGTCCAGTAATAATCACGGAAGCTCTCTCAACACGTCTGTGGAAGTCGGCTGTGTCAGTGCATTGCCTGGTGAAGCCGACAAGGTGGCCAATGAAATGCAGTGTTCATTAATGGAACTGCTCATGTTAAAAAATGAGAGCAGGGTTGATCCGCTTACTAAACCAGATAACGTATGCACGTCTGAGTAAATGATTTTATGGATAGGCATATATATTTTGTTTACACATTTTTGTTGTTTGCACGTGTTTGGAGATGACTATATAGGTCAAACAAAAAGATCAGGTTAACTTCAGTAGCCACAGAAAGAGGTCTGAGCTGTTGATAGATAGACCGGTTGCCAAAGAGCTCGAAATGTCCATGTATCATTTTCCATTAGGCACTAGTGCACCGGGTTACTTCCTCTCTCATGAATAATTAGTCGCCTGGAATCTCCACTCAGAAAAGCATGTTACAGTGTGCGGGAGCATCGGGCTATATATTCTGTATGAAATGCATGTGCATTCACTCCACAGAATACATACCATAGAAGAACCATTTTTGGCTATGTGGTTCCATAAAGAACCTTTAACACCCATAGAATCTTTTTTTGTTTTATAAAAGGTGCTTTGTAGTGAAAAAAGTTTTATAGACTATACAAAATAGAAAAGAAATGGTTCTTTGAAGAAAAATGTAACTGAATGGTTCTTTGGTGGCATCAATGTCGTTTTTAAGCGCGTATATTTGATAGCACAGAAGCTTGTCACCTTCATTAGTGTTTAGGGTCATTTGGTGGTTACATAATGTGAATTTTAAAGAGTACAGATAATGATCAAGAACATAAAATAACAATCAAGAACATTCTATTAATGTGACATTAGAACACATATATAAACACAAGGTTCTTGCAGAACCATTATGGACCAAAAGCTAGTAAGACTTGTCAGGTTGTACGCTGCTATATCTCCAGAGTCTTTTAAGGACACTTTGGGCTAGAGTGCATCCACAACATGGCATCTTATGTAATTAATTCACAATGAGAGGTTTCAGTTGGCTCAAAGCAATGAATAAATCATGGGAAGGTAATCCCTGAGCTAATGACCTTACACAAAACTGTAAGAGATTTTTTACAATTGCAGATTTTAAAGAGGGAAAAGTGTTTAATTACAGCACAGTCACATAGTGATGCCAATATCACTCAGTGTGTAAAATCATTCACAGAGGCTCGACAGAGATTTGTCGCTGAATGAGATGATGTTTAAAATTAATAGGCCCCGCGCTAAAAATACACGTCTTATGAATGTCCTTGATGTCTTAATTATTAAAGAAAATCCCTGAGGTCTGCTTTAATCTTGGAATCCACAGGGATGTTTGAAACTGCTCTTGAAAAAAGAGCTACGACGGTGCTGTTGAAAACAGATACACGCGTATGCTCACCTGAACTCTAATTTATTTCTGTGTCAGGGGAGTTTAATAGGAAAATGTGCTGGTAGGTGTTACAATTAAAGTTCTTATTTGAGTATCATGTTACATGTGAAGGCTATGACATTTTCGCAGTGGCCCCAAATCAGTTGAATCCTTTAAATATTATTACATGAGATATTAAAATATAAATGCATAACCTTTTCGAGCAACACCTTTGACACAAGTTTGTTAGGCTTTCACATCATACAACAGTAGATATGCTGTTCAAGAATTAGTATTTACAAACTTTCTGTTTGGTAACTTCAGTGGTCCATATAGTTAATATGGTGAATCTACTGTTGTCGTTACACTTGTGTGAACTTATGCATAAGTGATTTCATACATCCACTGAAATGATCTTGGACTAAAAGAGAACACTGTGAACAAGGTGAAGTGAATTCTGGGAAAAGGTTGAGGATGAGGATCATTTGTTTGATGCTACTGTAATGTTTTGTTATTTAATAGTGAAATTCATTGTTTTAAGCATGCCTCAAACATTGAAATATTTTGCTGCTATTTTGCTGTATATGATATATGATATATTTGCTGAATGAGGGAAAAAAGACCATCATTCCTTTTCTGTTTGTGTGGTAATGCTAGCCTGCACACAGCTCACTGAGTTTCCCGTAACGTGTTACAGAGGTTAACCTGCACCTAGTGTCAGTGTTAGAAGATCAGTTACAAAGGAGAACCCACAAACAACATGATCATCAACAGAGTGTATTATATTGACATACAAATATAAAAACATAACCACAGCAATGAAAGGAAAAGTGAAAGTTTAAAGAGGGAAAGTTTATTTTTAACTCTCTCTAATTTAGGTCATTTCAACCTGTATGACTCTTGTTTTAGGAACAAAGACAAAAAGAGATCATTTAAAAGAGGTAACAGTCACTCTTTTCGAGGCAATTACATTGAAAAGTCACTTGAGATTTTAAGCTTCAAAAAAGGATTCAAAAGATTCAAAACACCTCGATTGTACCAAATTATTTGTCCATTCAACTGTGTTCTAAGTCTCAATAGCTTCATGTGAGGAATAATCTGAAATAAAAAGATATAAAAATAGGGTGAGTAAATTACATAGAAATATACTTCCTATAATAGAAAGTTGTTATAAAGTTCTTTATGTTGGTTCTCAGGTATCGTTTTAACACACATTCAAGAAATTGCCTAAATTCCTGTAAACGTAAACAGGTTTTGTAGTTTTATCATTTTTATTTTGTTATTTCTATCCATGTTTCTAAAACACAAAATTAAAGAGAAGAGATAAGACTATAAGAACAGGTTAAATATTTACTAATTCGCCAGGTGGAATGTGTGTGTTGTGGGAGGGTGCTGCATATTTAATGTGTTTTTTAAATGCTAAGTACACAAATGAGAAACAGTCATATCTGATAGCCGTTTAATTCTCTGGTTTGATTGTTTATTTCACTTACCTAAAAATGCATAAATGCACAATTAAATACGGAAAAAATGTAACCACCCTCACATTGAAAAGGAATGTGTTGAAATAAAGCTATCTGTGGAAAAATTGCATTTGTTTTGAGACCATCTAAACTGCTAACATGATAAAATGCCACACTCTATAAACACTGCATGGGATAGTCAGTCCAGCACTCATGCCTTAAGACATATTAGATAAGTTAGTTAAGTGGGTCAACTCTTTACTAAATACTTTAGTAAATACTTTATGTTAGTCATCAGTTTGAAATGATTTGGAGTTCATGTGTAGAAAGACAGATATGTAAGTCTAAGGAGTGATTGTTTAGTATTGCTAAGAGACATCTAGTGGCCGATATGTACGAGTACATCTGGCCTGCGTTTTTTCACGTCTATTCAGCAGTTACACTACTTGTGAAAAGTTTGAGCACATTTCTTATTATTTGGACACATTCTCCCCATTTCTCACTACTCGTTGTTTTGAAAAATAAGACACAAATGAAAGTCAGAAACAAATTTCAAGCAGTTGCGCATTAGCCAGATAAAAGTCATGCATTCATCCACTTTAATGTAAATTTTCTTGCATTCATCTATATCGATATTATGTTATGGTAATTAATAAAACGAATGGATATAATATTACTTATCATTACTTTAATACAATTTTAGATATGCAATGTCTTAAATCGTGTCAGATGTTAAAAGCGGCAGTCTAAAGACTTTTACTTTGTACACATTTGAACCGGAAGTGATATCTGCAGGTCTGCACGAAGCCGTAGGAAGTGTGGAGAGCTTCGCATACATTATTCTATACATTTATTTTCTATATTCGTCTGTGTGTTTGTGTTTTCCCCCATTTAATTATTCGTGCGACTGCTCGGGATTGGTGGGTTTTATTGTGACCGGGTTTTTTGGCTTCTGGAGCGCGTTTTAGAGCCCAGA
>JAZGTI010017975.1:0-11891 GCA_036877585.1 Botia kubotai
TGAGTCATTAGCCATTTTTAAGAAACAACTAAAAACTCATCTTTTTCGTCTTTTCTTCCGCGACTAATTTACTAACACACCCCCACTTTTACTTGTGGACAAAAAAAAAAAAAAACGTTCTTATACTGTTTTGGAAAACATGAGCCCTGTGTATAGCACTTATTCACTGTTGTCTCTTATTGTAATCGAAGTTGCTTCCTGTCCTTATTTGTAAGTCGCTTTGGATAAAAGCGTCAGCTAAATTACTAAATGTAAAAAATGTAATCAGTCCTAGGTATGTGACTTATGGTAATTACAGTTACAGAGCCCCCTCACCCTGACCGAAGAGGAACATGGCATCGGGGTCTTCCTCTCGGTTTCTCTGGATGAGTTTTGTGGAACTCCTCTGTCAATGTGGGATCTAGGATATCTCCTGCATTAACCCATGAATGTTCCTCCGGGCCAGACCACTCCCAGTTGACAAGGTATTGAACAATACCACCCCGGCGTCTGGAATCAAGCAGCTGATTGATTCGGTACGCCTCCTCGCTATCCACCATAATGGGTAGAGTCCCGGAGACGCCCCTCTGGACCTCCAACCAGCTCACCAGCGGGTTTAAGCAGGGATACATAAAAAGTGGAAGAAATTTGATAGTTACCAGGCAGTTCTAAACATACAGAAACTGGGTTAATAACTCCTCCTTAACATAGGAGGGACCCTGACGATTAGCCTGCTGAGTTTGGCGACAAACAGCGTGTTGGAGGTGAGTATGGGCTCTATCTCATCGCTGTGTTGGAGCCATTCTGTGACCGCAGGCAGTTCAGTAGGTACACCGGACCATGGGAACATGGGTGGCTGGAAACCAAGGACGCACTTGAAGGGAGTCATTCCTGTAGCTGGCTTGACTAGGGAATTCTGGGCGTATTCGGCCCACATTGGCGATTGCCGTTGGTTGCAATAAGAGCATTAAAATCTAATGATTTCTTGTTTTAGTCTCTTAGTTTGTCTATTGGACTGTGGATGGTATCCTGATGTGAGACTTATGTTCACCCCCAAATGCTTAAAGAATGAAGCCCATACACAGCCGGTGCTTGCTTAGAATGTTTGTTCATTTGACATGTGGAACAGTTCTGGAAGAAGTGGATGGTGTTGGTGGTGATGGTGGGCCACCAGTAACGGTTTTTCAGCAGGTCCACAGTAGTGTTGATACCAGGGTGGCCTGAGCTGGGCACTTCGTGAACGTGTGTGAGCAGGTATTTTCTGAGAGACTCTGGGACAAAAATTAGATTTTCATCCGGGGGTTGATGGGACCTGATTATTAATGTTCTGAATCTCCGTGTGGAGGTCCCACTGTACAGGAACAACTATGAGGGTCTCTGAAATAATGTTCTCAGGGGTCGTTGAAAAAGCGTCGGCTTACGTGTTCTTGCTACCTGGACGATAGGTCACAGTAAAATTAAAACGTGTGAAGAATAGCGACTATCTATCTTGTCTTGGGTTCAATAGTTTGGCGGATCATAGATATTCCAGATTTTCATGGTCCGTAATTACAATATACGCCATTCTTCCAGGGCTAATTTTATGGCTAACAATACTCTGTTACCAATGTCATAGTTGTGTTCTGCCGATGAGAGTTTACGTAGTAAAAGGCACATTGGGTGGTGTACCATGACATTAGAAGAGATAGTTAGAAGCATCTACTTCGACTACAAATGGTGGTGTCAGGGTGATGGAGAATGGGAGCGGAAGTGAAACACAATTTTAAATCTGTGAATGCTCTGGTAGCTTCGGGGTTTCACGTTAGCTTGTTCGTGGCTCGTTTGGTTAAAGAAGTTATGTAAGCTGGAATGCATATATTTTGCTCAACAATTTTGTGGCTTTATCGGTTCAGTCAGCTCTTTGTTCGTAAACATACTACAGGCCTAGTATACGTAGGTATTAGTACTAGTATTAGTCTTATCCCACACATATTATTTGCAATAATACCATTAACATGTCTGACATTTGTTTTGTGTTTTATTATTATTCTTGGTTTTTATGTAAAGCTGCTTTGAAGCAATGTAACTTTGTAAAAAGCGCTATATAAATCAAATTGAAAATTTAATTGAATTAAATCTTTTACTGTCTTTGGTAGGGGTCATTCAGTTACTGCCTTAACCTTTTGGTCATCCATTGCTACCCTGTCCTGTCTAATAATGTAACCTAGAAAAGCTGTGCTAGTTTGATGAAATTCGCATTTTTTCCCTTTGACGTAGAGTTGATTCTTTATTAACCGGGTTAGTACGGTTGTTACATGCTTTACATATTCCACAAAGGTCTGAGAGTAAATCAAGATGTTGTGTATATATAATCAATTACCCACTTATCTAACATAACTCGAAAGACTTCATTCATAAAAGGCTGGAAAACAGAAGGGCTGTTTGCTAAACCAAAGGGCATAAAAAGGTATTTATAATGACCACTTGCGGTCGAGAAGGCAGTTTTCCACTCAACCCCTTTTTAGGATACGAACCAAATTGTAAGTGCTACGCAAATCTAATTTGGTGAAAAACTTACCTGGCATCTGGGACCAAATCGATCGCACAATCCACAGAACAATGAGACGGGAGTTGGGTAGCTTTCTTTTTACTGAAAGCCCCGTTTAAATCGGAGTACTCAGAAAGAACAATGAACTTGGGAGGTGTCTTCTGGTGGGGTTAGTTTTTTTGATTCGCGAATCAATTTGGTTAGGCATTTGTATGACAATTCGTTCCCCAGTGGATGATTTCACCCTCGGACCAGGAGTTATGAAGACACAACCAGGGCAATCCCAGAACTATGGTATTGTTAGGTGAGATGACAGAGTTTTATGCTCTCCACATGGGGAGCGCTCATATGGAGCTGTAATTTCTCGGTGTGATATTCCACCTTTCCTTCTACCAATGAAGCCTCCGCTACAGAAGAATTGCAGAAGATTGGAGGTATGTTATTGGACTCAGCAAACTCTGAAGAGTCTATGAGTGCAGAAGTAGTCAATACTCTATTCTGATAAGTTAATGTGATGGGTACGCAAATTACATTACAAAGAGAATTCTGAATGGAGGTAACACTCACAGACCAACAGAGGTTGGTTTCTCGGGGCAGTTAGATTTCTGATGTCCAGGTTGGAAACAGTATAAGCAGAGACGAGAACGGAACCAATGCTCTCGTTCCTCAGCAGATAAATGTGTATAATTAACTTGTGCTGATGTATGTGCCGATGGATGGCAAGTTGTGATGCCTTGAGTGGAGAGCTCGGTCGACAACTGCTGGGTCGCTTGTTGGCAAAGTCTTCTGTAACGAAGACGAGAAGCGTGTGGATGCATTTGCAGTTCTTTATTCGTGGTCAGACAGGCAATGGTCAAAATACCGGAAAACAGAGCAATATGGGTTAGACAAGGCAGAAACGAATAACAGGCAGAGATCAGGGCAGGCAGCAAACACTCAGTAACGATAAACACAGCAAGGGTCAAGGCAGGCGGCAAGCAAAAAACAACGGTAAACAATACAAGGTCAAACACAAGGTAATCAAACACAATTGAAAAACGCTTAGTGACGTTGCCGGGGCAAAACAAGACTTTGCAATGATAAATTTTATAATAATTTAAATAGAGTGGTTAATGAGTAACAGGTGGCAACCGGAAGTTAATCAGGTATGAGGCTTTTATTACAATTAAAGTCCGGATGTGAAAACTAATATTCAGGCAACGGTTTCCTCTGGTGGCACAGAGGCGGAGCGGAGGTCTCCTCCATAATACACAGCACCCTGCTTCATTATAAAATGCATAGTTCTGATTTTAAATTCTGATTGGATGTAAACACACACCTGTGACAAAACATCAACTGAATTCCACTAAATATTAATGCACCAACTTGCAAATTCGTTTGACAAGGGTAAACAGCATACAATTAGACATAATAAGACTTAAAATTAATAAGTTATTACATTAAATTAAGAGCACATTAAGAGTACATTAAGTCATCTCCCTTATCTACAGCCTCTATGCCTCTAACTGTAGTTACACGAATCTCACGTGAAGACTTCCAGAAACATGGAATCAGAAAACTCATATACATCTCTTATACATCTTATATGTCTCTGTAAGTACAATGTGTATATATATATATATATATATATATATACACACACACACCTGTTGTTATGAGGTATGAGGCTTTTATTACAATTAAAGTCCGGATGTGAAAACTAATATTCAGGCAACGGTTTCCTCTGGTGGCACAGAGGCGGAGCGGAGGTCTCCTCCATAATACACAGCACCCTGCTTCATTATAAAATGCATAGTTCTGATTTTAAATTCTGATTGGATGTAAACACACACCTGTGACACAAACACACACCTGTGACACACACACCTGTTGTTTTCTGTAACTTTTTGATAGGACTAACAGTGTACTGTAGACAAGAGGCAGGGTCTCATGACAGCTACATATATAAAACAAGTACATATATAAAAAGTCTGTTTTATCCAATTTTGTCAAACAAAAGCTGAGACAAGCACTTAAGCGTAACTTGTTAATCTATTCTGCAGTAATGCTATGAAAATGTTTTTTTTTTTCCAGTTTGTTGAGCCCCAGTGTTTTCACTGCAGGGGCCTAGATATGGATAAACTTGTAATAAGTAATTTCTTATTTAGAAATTACTTTACTTGTAAAGTAATTTCTAGAAAAAACATTCTGTGTATTAATTTAATGTGGCTTATCAAACTATAGCCTTACATTTCACATTTAATGGTCATATATACTCTTTTGTATTATCTGAAGTTTCCTCTATATCAAAGTTCACAGTATTGCAACAGTACTATTAATTGGGTCAGGAAAAAACACAAACTCAAAGAAAACACTTAAACATTACAAAGATTTCTAAAGATTAAAGATATTTCAAGCTTATGTGTTTGTGAGAAAATCCATTTTTTTCTGAGGGTAATTACAATAACGTGAACATTTCAAATAAACATTTAGCAAACCACCGTTTCCGACACTTTGTTAGAAAGATTTCGTGGTGTGAGAGGTCATGGACCCTGTGACCCTGCATGACCCTGGTCACCTTTCAGAACCACTCAAACTCAAAGTGCCAGATGCAAAGCATTGAAACATCTTGCAATCCTTTTAACTTTTATCTCTCACATGTGACAAATAAACAACATGTTCACCAGAATGTATCAATAGAATTAACATGAAAGTTTTCTAATAACTCTATTCTGTAGATTATGATAAACGCTTATTAACAGCTTTCATGAGGCAAGATTGCAATGATTATGATGTTTTCAGTGCTTTTCATAATTTAAATAATTAGATTTTAATGCAAATAGCTATAAGCGACTTGATAGTAATACAATTATTTGCAAACTGATTGTTAGTAGCATGCCATCACTAATAATTTTACTATTTAAAATTATTTGACTGCATGTCAAATCCAGAATCTTAGTCCCATGTTGTTCTATGCAGTCAAGAGCAGCAGCGCATGTGTGAGTGCAAGTGGGTCACCCAGCTGGATTTAAATGTCAGTAAATGAATGACTGACACATAGAGGATAAAATTCGATCATATATAACACAAACTAAAGCTTTTAGTTCAGCACAGGCGACCCAGCAAAAGCACATGTACAACTCTACAAATATATGCACATTATGGTGTTTTGCTGAATAAAAGTGCACGTACAGTGATTGGATCCACTCCAGTGCTGATGTCTGATTGAAGAGCTGAAAGGATGGGGCATCTTGTCTGGAATCAGACATCCTCTGCCCTGATAATAATAATCCATCATGAGGAACGGGTTCACATCAACACTATCATACATGATCGGATCGAGTTCCTCAAGACTACACCTTCTGATCCACGACTGCACTCCCAACTCATTGAACAGAGAGAATGATCCATCCCAGACATTCCCAGTTATTCCCAAAGGTGATGCCGAACCACAGAATCATGTCAACCTAAAGATGAACCCCTCCTTCAACCCAAACAATACCTTCTGAAATGCAACTTTTTGCAAAAATAAAACAGTTTTAAGAAGTGCACACCTATATAGATGTTTTAATTGTCTATAATATAATGTAGGTCGTTGCAACGCCAAGCCCTCGCTCTACTTATTAAACAATTACATTAATTACATTAATAAAATAAAAATAAACAAGAAAGGAATTCCTACGTTAAATGTCCAGTGTTAAATTATGGATTTGATCCGATGTTTTTTGCAGTTCTTCGATTTAATGATGTGATTATTTTGTCCAGTTCATGTCTCTTGATTTGGTCCGTGATCTCATCAAACTTTTTACGGTAGTAAGTTTCTTGTTAAATGTCTCGTCTTCTCTCGAAAAGAAACGGCCTACAGACCCTTGTGTGATCAGCCCGTCTGTGTGTGTGTGTGTGTGCGTGTGTGTGTGCTATCAATCCGCGGGGCTGCAAAGCGTTCACGAGCTCGGAGCCGCAGAGAATGTGAGTAAAGCTTGACAAGAGCGAGTGGCTGTCTATAAGCCCGCCCACGTACGCTGACGAGTGAAGCGACGGCGTTCAGACACGTCCACCTTTCCGCTTTTCTCCGCACCATTAAAACCGCTATCTACCCACAGTGTCCACATAACGTCAGTCAAACAAAACTGTCAAAGGTGCTGTGTAAAAAATATCACACATAAAATATTCACATTACTTATCAGAAATCACTAAAATAGTTGCCACATATCTGCTCTACCTTTGTCTCAATGACAGCCCAAGGCTCACAAAATTAAAAAAAACGTTTAGAACTTTTTAACCAATCATAAACACTTTCTGCCTGTCAGTCATTTTATGTTCCAAATTTACCATCATCAGGTCAGATGACATCTTGGTAGTGCAGGTTTATGCTTATTAGTTAGCAAAACAGCATATGATAATGGCTGATATTGCTTACAGGTGTAAGGTGGAACTTTGCTACAGTATGGCTGAGTTTAATTCCAGAACACCTGCCTGTGATGTTCATGTATTCCAGAATATCTTGTTTAGAAGATTGGGATGTGTTTAATTAAGGCTAAAGCTAAGCTTTGTAGGACTTTTGAGCTGAATCTGATACTTCAGACTTACAGCATCTTTAAAGTATCATATGTCATAATGATGTTTCTAAAGTTTACTGACAACTTAATTATTTTTTTTTTATCAAAATCATTGGTTCAAATGTAATTATCTCTAAGATAATATATTGAAGTCCATGTGAACGGAAGTTTTGACCAACTTAAGTGTTCTGAATGGCTGTAATTGTTTGGCTCTTCTGGCTGTAATTGTCTGGCTGTAACAATTACTGACTGTAATTGTTTGGCGTTTCAAAGCATGCCATAACTGACTCTTGGTGGGGAGCTGTTAATGGCTCTGGCTTCACCCAAGCCTTCAGACTGTATCAGAAGGCCTGCAGTTCCAGAGGGGAAGTTTATTTTCAGATTTTGATTAAAGGTCACAAGGGCATTTTTAAATAAAAAAAAGGTGTATATAGATAAATCATTTATAATAAAGACTGCAACTTTCTATAAAAAATAAGAATAGTATATTTTGATTTCATGGTACTAGATACCAAACAGATGGTTCAATCGACAGACTTACAGGTTAAGACTTACAGAGTTACTGGTATTCCTAAACACAAGTTGCCTTTTTTAGCTTAGTTGCAAGCAGAACAGATTTAAATAATGATCCAGTTCACTGTTAAACTACATGAGTATGTAAACAATAAGGAGAATTTCAAGGCCCTCAAGGTACCATGGTAAAGTTTATTTTAATTGTTGTTGTTTTTTTTACAAAATTTCCACAATTACAAAATGTTAGAAAACACTGTCTAAATTCTCAAAATTCTGCACTTCATAAATAATACAAAGCATGCAGCCTAGAAGTTTTCCTTCCATAAACCATCTTTAGAGTTTCTCCTTACCAACTAGTCTGACCCCTCACTAGTTATCTCATCACTCATTTACTTTTCTTTCTCTCTCTATTGCTATCTCACTAATTTGCCTAATGTTATGCTGCTGAACTTTTGCTGAACCCATGGAAGCAGGCAGTCTCACCCCTACATGACCCATTCCATGACACTCATTTGCTTCCATGCCTTTCCCATCTGATATCACACAAAGGCACTCCACCTTGTTCACCAGTCTTACGCAACCACGCTTAGCAAGAGGAGTGCTTCTTTTCAAAGACCCACTAAAAGTTTCCATAGAAAAACACCTCAAATGAGTCAAGCAACAGGCAATGTCTGGAGATGGATTAGTAACTTTCTAAAGCATGTACCTCACTCTGTACAAATATCCAAAGTATTGATACAAGTGTTACATAAAACGAAGAAAAGTTACTAGGAAACTAGTAAAGTTTACTGTAACTGGTGGGGTATAGTAATTTCAGTCCAATTGGGTTAATGCCACAATGTGATTTTACTGTGATTTTGCACAATGTTAAGAAGTTCGAAAGTTGCATCAATCAGTGATTCAAACCACTTGTCAATGAGTCAAATGTCACAGTGATCTTGATCTTAAGCAGGAATGATAAACTCTGTGTATATGTGTGTGTGTGTGTTTAATGCAGTACCTAAAGTACCTGCAGCTGATAAGATATAGCAAACCCAGCATTCCTGCACAGCACTGCCTTTCCTCCAGTCTTTCTGTAAATTAAAACACTGACCACTCTACAGTCCTGACAGTTATCAGACTAGGTTAAATAGTGCCCTAATTTGGTTAGCTGCGTCAAACATTGCTCGTGCAGGTAAATAAATTAAAAAATGTGCAATAATAAAATATATTATTTTTTTTTATATATAATGTAGGGCAGTTGTGGCCTACTGGTTAGTGAGTTGGACTTGTAATCAGAAGGTTGCTGGTTCAAGTCCAGCACTGGGGGGTTGCAACTGAAGTGCCTTTGAGCAAGGCACCTAACTCCCAATTGCTCCCTGGGCGCAGTAATGTGCTGCCCACTGCTCTGGGTGTGTGCGTGTTCACGACTTGCAGTGTGTGTTCACTCCTCACCAGTGATGGGTTAAATGCAGAGGTCACATTTCGGGTATGGGTTACCATATCTGACAAATAGGTCACTTTCTATTCTATTCACTGTCTATTTCTATTCTATGTGCAATAATAAAATATATTTATTACGTAAAGGCACAAGTACTGACAATGGTCACAACTCTAAAGATCCATATTTTAAAATAAATGTATTTCAGTTTCCTTGCTGAATTGCTGAGATGCTCCTTTTTCTAAAACAGTATTTAAAGGTGGTACCTTAATTGTTTAATTTTGAAACTCTTAAATTTTTCCAATCCATTGAATGAGAACGATTCCTCTGCAAGTTTAAAGTTACATTTATAGTAAAATTAAAACCAGGATCAAAGGATGGTTTAAATGTACATAGAGTGTGATTGTGTGTGTGTCGTTTCATACGCAACCAGGATGAGAAAAATACATCAGAATTAGGACATGGGGTGTGAGTGTTTGCATTTCATCACAGTAATGATGGGTAAAGACGTAAATATGTAAAATTTCTCAATGCATAGAAACTCTTCTCTTTCAGCACACATTTATTTATTTTAATTCATCCTCTATCTAAACATAATGGTGGATTATATAACATACATGAAGGCTCTGATGAATGGCACCCCACCCCCATGCCAGACCAGACCCCCATGAGTGTGCTGATCAAGGGGCTGAGGGGGTAAATGTGGGTTTATGACCTAGGCAGATGGCAGTAATAGTGAATGCTGCTTTAAGGGTGTTAAACTATTTTTATAACACACCCTAAAATGTATCATTTCCAGGAAGTTAAGAAAGGTGCCCTAAAACAATACTGTTGGGCTTTTCACATGGAACATAGATTGTCAACAGCCACATGCAGCCATATCATAATCATTAGATTGGTATTTTCGGGGTTTCAAGGTTTTATGATTTAAGTAAATTCTCAGTCAGACTTTCTTTGACAAACTGTGAAAATATACAAATAAAAGCTGGTATGGGTAGTGAACTGAGTTTTCTGGATGACCACAAAATAGCTTTTATGTTACGTCTCTGTGAGTCCTAGGATGCTTATGTTAAAACCTATATATCCTAAGAGATTAATTTTGGTCATAACATAGATTGGGAGCTTGTTTGAGAACGTGATGGTGGACCTTTATAAATCTTTAATAAATTAGCATAAATTTGAATATTGTTGTATATATTACAAATGGTAATATTTTGCAAAACAAGTATATTTTGACTTTGTGTTTGAAAATAACGGTAAATGTGTTTTTCTCAGCAAAGCAGTCTCTGAATTAATAATTAATCTAAAGCAGCAACTAATAAATGTGAGCCATTATTGTGTGTTGAAGAGTACTTAAAGGACCAATTGGAGCATTGTGATATAATTCAATGTCTAACTTCCCCTGACGCCCATGTTGCTAAGCATCACTCTTTTATGCTGAAAACTGTAGTTAAGAACTGTGTCCATAGGGATGAGCTACGAACTAGTCTGTTTTGGAACATTTAACTTGAGCATTCGATTTTAAGTTGGAGGTTTAACTAGGCAGGATGAAATCTGGAATCAGAAATCTGGAATTGAGCACAGAACTATGAGAAGGAAGCTAAAGATGAAACTACATGGGCTAATATTTGTAGATACTGTTAAACTGTACTACTGACCTTCAGGACATATGTACAAATACAACTAAACCTTCCCTTCTTGAAAGGTTTCTGTCCAAATAGTACAGTAAGTGCAGTTGTTCAAACAGTGTACAGAGCTTTCTGAATCTTTCTGCCATTTTGTTTCGTTAATTTTTGATGACAGTGGTAGCTTATACTTAGTCTTCATAGCTCTGTCATAGTTTGTCATAGTCTTGACCCTTTTTGCAAGGGCTCCAGAAGTAATAGGAAAAAGTAGCACAGACAAAATCTGTTTCAGTCTGATAATGTTTATCTCACATTTATACATTTGGCAAACACACTATCTAAAGCAACTTACACCACATTAAAAATATATATTTTATAAATACATGCATTTCCTGGGAATAGAACCCATGACTTGCATTGCCAGCACCAAGTGCTACCAGCTGAGCCGAGCAGCACTGTGATATAGTGATGGTTAGTATTTCAGTGGGTAATAGATATAGTATTTTAGTAGGTTTCTAAGTAAATCAAAGTTGTAGCAGCTAGTCTAACAGGGTGGTGTGTTTCATAAAACTAGACACACAACAGACCTCCACCAGTCCTCGCATTGTAGTTTTTTTCTTTCTGACGTATAATTTCTCAAACACACAGAGGCATGGCCCCTTTAATGTGCCTTATAGAGCACACTCAGGCAGTTATAGCACACTATAGAGCTCTGACGAGAGGTCTTTATAGCACATGGCTGATATACGGCAGCCATAACCTGCTATAATGCTCAGTATACACCTTTAGCCAATCAGAATACATTCTCACAGAGGAAAGTGTGTATAAAGCTATCGCTCTGTCTCACATGCTTAGGTTTACTCCTGGTCTATTCACTATTTACATTAGTATTAAAGGTGCAGTAAGCATTTGTCTTCTTTGTTTTTTGAACACATCATATAGTGCAAATGCCTGCTTAAATGATCTAACAAACAATAGTTGCTCCAAAGCAAACAAAAAACTTTGCTAGTTAGATTTTGCTTTAAAGAGAAACAACTGTAGAAATGCAAAATCTGTATCAGTAACCTAATTGCATTTTATCGTAGTGTAACAATAGCTTGGGTATTTTGAAAATACTTCTGCTTTTAGTTAGAACCACATTTCCAACATGTAGCAGTGTTTCATTTCTGTTTAGTTTAGTTAATTTAGCATATATAGTCTGTCTATTTAAGTTCCTGGTTTGTTGTTTGGTGTGGGTTATTGTTGGAGTTTGTTGAGTTTATCGTTCGTGGTTCCGTATCTTAGTTATT
>JAZGTI010017976.1:0-11889 GCA_036877585.1 Botia kubotai
CTCTGCGCACGCTGAAGGATGCAGCTTTATACTCGTCCATGTTTCCGCTGGCGAGCCCTGTGTTGTACGCAGCGGAGCGGGATCTCAGAGCGTCGCGGACGGATTAATCCACCCACGGCTTCTGATTAGGAAACGTTCTGATGATAGTCTTGTGAACTGTGCCATCCGCTAGTTTCCAGATGAATCCCACAACTTCTTCCGTAAACATGTTGACGTCATCAGAGCTGCGCCGGAACATGTCCCAGTCTGCATCCTCCAGAGCGTCCTCCAGAGCGTCCTGCAGAGCAGCCACCAATTGATCCGTCCAGCGTGAGACCTCCCCTCCAAGCCAGAACTTCCTGCTTGAGCCTTTGTTTATATTTCACCATAAGGAAGATGGCGGCGTGGTCGGATTTCCCAAATGGAGGGCGAGATTGTGCTGTGTAGCAGTGGTCCAGTGTCCTTTCACTATTAAAGTCCCCCGCCACAATAAGCACAGCGTCCCGGCGCTGAGTCTGGTGTTGTATTAGTGCTTCATGCAGCTCGCATAAAGCAATGCCCGTGTCCGCCTGAGGCGGAATATAAACGGCACTAACTATGACTGATGTAAACTCCCGAGGAAGATAAAAAGGACGACATTTGATGGTCAGTAGTTCCAGGTTGGGTGTGCAGGAGCATGTGAGAGGAACAACCAGTCACACCAGCTGCTGTTCACCATTAAACACACACCGCCTCCTCTTGATTTCCCAGAGTCCAGTGTTCTGTCCATGCAGTGAACCGAGAAGAACTCGGCCGGCTGGATGCCGTGGTCCGGCACCGCTGTGTTTAGCTATGTCTCGATGAAGCAGAGGAAATTGCAGTCCCGAATGTCTCTCTGGAACTTTACCCTGGCCCTGAGGTCATCGAGCTTGTTTTCCAGTGACTGGATGTTGGCGAGCAGTATGCTAGGCAGAGGTGTGCGGTGTGCACGGGCTCTCAGCCTGTTTCTGACGCCAGCTCGTTTCCCTCGGGGCCGCTGCTTCAGGTCACGTCCTTTGTTCTGACTCAGGATCTCACTCAGCCAGCTGGGATCCGGGGTCAAAAACATTGAATTGTGAGTACATTTTACACCAATAGAAATAAGAGTATCTCTATTGTAACAAATGTACCCTGTGTTGAGGAGTTTGCCGGTATGTCTGTATTTAAACTTAATTTAAAAGACAAAACCAATGAAAACGTAGTAAGAGCAGTCGTGACGGCAGCCGATCTCACCGGCACCATCTTTTGAATTCTATTATATTGAGTAAAGTTTGGATGTGTGTCTCTAATTCTAATTAATTCTGATTAACTCATTTTAATTCTGTAATTAATTCTGAAGACAAGCTACCCTGCTAGCATGATGCTAAAGGAACTGTGTTATCTATAGTGAATAACGATGAAAACCTAGTTGTATCTGATTAATTCAATATAATCAAAATTGCAACAAATTACATTTAACAATTTAGACACCAAGGAGTAATGACAAAATAAATTAGTGAGAAAAGGGATTCAGAGCAAGGTTAAGTAGAGTCACAAACACAAACCACTTGCAGCAAGGTGGACAAGAACCGGATATCACAAACACACATGTATACAGTCATGGCCAAAAATATTGACACCCTTGCAATTCTGTTTGCAACACTTCTCTCAGAAAATTGTTCCAATTACAAATGTTTTGGTATTCACATGCTTATTGTTTTTGTTTGCACTGGAACAACACAAAACAGGAAAAGTCAAACTTGATAAAATTTCACACGTAACTCAGTAATGGACTGGGCAATATCGTTTACATCTTGTCAAAATTGTAAGACATAATTGCTTTTTAAGCATGTGATGCTCCTGTAATTTGTATTTAGACACACCTGTGGCAAGTAGCAGGTGTGGGCAATATTGTAATCACACTTGCAACCAGTTAAAATGGAGAAAAGTTGACTCAACCTGTGTCACACTGAGCATGAAGAAAAGAAAGAAGTGTAAAAAGTTGTCTGTGGATTTGAGAGAAAAAATTGTGGGAAAACGTGAACAATCTCAAGGAGATTCCAGAGATCTTAATGTTCCTGTGTCCACTGTGCGCAATATCAAGAGGTTTACAGCTCATGACACTGTAGCTAACTATCCTGGACGTGGACGGAGGAGCAAAAATAATGAAAAATTACAATGAAGGATTGCTTGAATGGTGGATAAAGAACCCAGATTAACTTACAAACAAATTCAAGATGATCTGCAACCAAATAGTCTTGTTATTTAGGTCCGACCAACTAGACAGGACAAAGGAGAACCTAAATAGCAAGACTAATCAGGGTGAAACAGGTGATGGTGATTAACAAACAGGAAGTGAACAAAACAGGAAAAACCAGAACTAAACTGGGAACTTCAAAATAAGAGTCCGGGCATAGTAACACTGGGTGGGCCATAAGGCATATTTTTCCATGGATTGTTTGTTTTTTTCCAGTGCTTTGGGTCATTGTCCTATCATTCAACTTTTGTTGGGCTTCAATTGGCAGACAGATGGTTTAGCCTTATTCTACTAAATGTTTTGATAGATTTGGAAATTTATTGTACTATTGAAGATAGCAAGCTGTCTAGCCCTTTAGGCACTATAGCAGCCCCAAACCCTGCTTTATAGTATGATGCCTTCTCTCCACAAACAGCATTGCCTGTTTTCACAAACAGTTGTACTTTGGTTTTATCTGTCCACAGGATATTTTGCCCCTGACACTGTGACACTTCAGACGTGCAGCAATTTTTGTTTTTGGATAGAAGTAGCTTCCTCTGTGACATTTTCCTATTAACAATGATACAGTGTTTTTCATTTCATTGATTAACAGAGAAGTTATCATAGTTAGTGTCTCTAACCAAAAGTTTCTGACCAAAGAAGTCTTTAGCTAAGACTGCAGTATTGCTCTTAAAAGATAATTGAACATTCTAAGCTGTGCAGTTGTTTTTGCAGGATGCTCACTTATAGCAACAAAGAGCACTAAACTTCATCATTTTATTGACAATTGGTCAAATGAACCTGGAACCATAATGAAATTATGCGTGTAAAGAATAATAGAGCTATATTTGTAACCCCTTCCAACTTTGTTCTCTATTACCAGTTGGTAATCTTGGGTGTTATGAGATGACTTCTGTTTAAGGTATGGTTCACATTAGGCATGCCAACACCTCCAATCTTGTTTTATTGATTAGACTCTAAAATTGGTCCTGACTCCAGTAAGCTGCTGGAAAAGTCATTAGCCTTGTGATTCACATCCACCCTGAACTATGATTTTGAAAACACATTTGTGATCACATTTATTATCAATTTAGACTTTATAGATCTATCAAGGCACACAGTCAATGCTGTACAAGTAAATAAATGCAGGTGATTGCAAATCTTTGCAAGTGCTACTCACATTATGAATGTGTCAAACTTAGTGAACCATGATTTGTTCCTTACAGATGCTTTTGTTGGTGGAGTGATCGGTCTTTTCTTCGCCTACATTTGTTATCGCCAGCACTACCCACCCTTCCTGCACATAGACTGCCACCTGCCATATGCTAGCCTATCCATGGTGGCTGCCCACAACATCCCAACCTCCCAGGATCAACCTCATCCCATCGACAATGCCACCAGCCTACCCCTGGAGGGCATAACAGAAGGACCAGTATGACTAATAGAGATGCCCAGAGCCTTGCCGCCTACCGACTCCCTTCCAAAACAATGTGACATGAACTGTACTTGACTTACACTTCAACATTCCAGTGGATTGAAACATTACAGTTTTATTTTTTTAATCTCCAATCCTAATTCATTCATTAGGCATTGAGAGATACTTCTAGTTTCAGATATGTTGTGATGTGGTTACTGAGCATCAGTATAGTATAAATTTAAACTTGGGGCAATATGCTTAAAATCTCTTAGTGTATAAATCTCTCTAACAAATAAGTACCTGGGAGTAAATACAATGTTGCATGAAAAAGGAATTAAATCAAAGTACCACTATAGCCATCTAAACCCATCTGAAGAACCATTGTACCATAGTACCACCACAGTACTTTTTTGTAAGAGTATAATCCACACACAATTTGGTGGACTGAGAGCCGATGATCTCAGACTGGAGCTTTTTCATAATTGTTCTGATATTCAAATCAAAATTCTGATTCTACTATTCATTATTTATGCTGGTTTTCTTTATATAATATGCTATTTATGCAGTGTCAAGTGTGCATCTTATGTGAACAGCTAGCATACAAACAGTTATGACTAGTTCAGCTATGAACAGTTCCGGCACAGCAAAATGGCAAAGACTATGCTAACAAAAAAGTGTTATAGTATTACCATCTGAGACCATCATTGCACTAGGCTATTACCACAGTACTATAATGACAGTGAGTGTCAGTCAAAGGATGTTGGATGATAAAAGTAAGCACAAAATGTGAGCTGCATATTTGTCCATGCCATGATTCAGGGAGTATTTTACAGTAAAAGGTGAATGATGGGCCGACTGTCTTACTGTAAACCTTCTTGCAAACACCCATCTCAAGCCACTGAAACATGCTTTGTATTATAAAAGTCACGAAAAAAATACACCTGTGACCACCTATTTTATATTAATGCTACATTTCCTACATTTTGGTTTATAGACTACATTACTTGGTGAAAGAATGGCTTATTCCAATTATTATAAATAGTACATGTAACTATTTATTAGTGTTTTATCATGCTTGCTAATAGCTTATTGCTTTTATACAATCATAGCATTATCTATAAATAATGTCACTCAACGTACCGCAAACTAATATAATAGCTAGTTTGTCTTTACACCACAAAATTCCTCTCTACTCTTCTGCTCTGCTTTAATTTACTTTATCAGAGATGCTTGCTAGGAAAGGTGGATTATCTGATTATCTGACACTATGGGGAAAGCGTTTTAGGCGTGCCAGAGTCTGAACACGTGTAAAACCAAGCTTATTAATAGGCAAGTTCAAGGTCGCCACAAAGCCTTTAAAAAGTGCCTGCAAAATACATCATCAGCTTTTTGTCTTTAGAAATCTAGTTAGTCTGTGTGTAGCCAGGCAAAAAGTGAAGGAAACAGAAAAAAGAATAAGATTAGAAAGAAGTTAGAGAAGAAAAACATTTCTTCTAAGAACTTTAAAAAGTGTGTGCCATGCTATATCGCCATGCTATATCACACATCATATGTGTGTTATTTGTTTGGGAGCGGAGCGCGCTAGTTTAGCTCTTGAGAAAGCTGACTGTTCTCAGTGCGAATCGCTTCCGCTGAGAACGCTCTGCTCCCGCCTGGCTCTCTTTAATCCTGATGGGAACCGGGCAGCTGCACCTCACGACGCGGGTCTCACTTCTGCCAAGGCAGAGCGGAGACTTCTTATGGGGTTCACAGCTCAGTGAGAGAGGGGGCTCGACTTTTCTCCTGCACTCGGATGAGCACATGCCAGCTTCAGAAGCCCACTCGGCGGTTTCTTCTGAGCTGTAGGATGAACTTATGCTGGCAGCATCAGATGACGATCTGACCCAGATGGGTGCTGAGGCAGACCAGCTTCTGCTTTCTGCTGCAGTTGAGAAGCTGGTTGAGGTTGTTTCTCGTGCTGTCAAGAAACTAAGTCTTGATTGGCCAGATGAGAGACAGCACATTAAAATATCTAAGTTGTATAATAGGTTTCTGCTAACAGGGAACAGCCTCCCTGTCACAACCTCCAATTCCTCCTATCTCTCTCCCTCTACAGCATTGTCATGGAGGAAACCTGCCTTCCCCTTCAAGCCCTACAAGGTTACTTCTAATCTGGTAGGCAAGGCTTATGCGGCAGCAGGGCAGATCGAGTCAGGACCTGCTTAAAGACCTGGACCAAGCTTGAATCGGCCTCTGAGGAGACACAGGTTCAAGATGTTGATGCTCAGACAAATCGTGTATCAAATGCAGCCCAAGGACTGGTTTGTCATGATAGATTTGAAGGACGCATATTTGTGTCATGGTGTGGGCGACACCATGTTGACCCAGTTCACTGCCCTGTTGGTTCAGTGCTGGATTTGCAGGGTTAGGTTTATGTCGCCTAAAGGTTTATGTGGCCGCAGTGTCTACTAGCCACGAACCTGTCGATTGAGCCTCTATTGGGAGACACCCTTTGGTGTCTCATTTTCTGATGGCTGAGGCTTTTCTGTCACACGCAGGTCCCTTCTTGGGACCTTACCATTGTTCTAAGGGGTTTATCTTTGGCTCCATTCCAGCCCCTAGAGTCAGCCTTGGATATGTTTCTGACCCTAAAAGTGGCTCTGCTTTTGGCTCTTACATTGGCCTGATTTTACACATGTTCAGACTTGGGTGCGCCTGAAGCGTTTTCCCCATAGCATCAAGCTGGCGCAGCGTCATTAGATGTTTTGTGAACACTATTCCATGGTAATACCATGGTGTGTCAATATAAAACTTTTGAGTTAAAGCAATATCACCAGGGTCCAAAAACAGCTTTTGCCTCATCTGGAAATGGTGAGTGAATTTACATTTTTCTTATTGGCAAGAGACCATCTGTCTACAAAGTGCACAGCCCAGACCATCGGCCATGCAGTAGGATTTATGGTGGTGCTTCATCGCCATTTCTTGCTGGCGCTGTCCAGCATTAAAGGTTCTGACAGGAAAACCCTCCTCCATGCTCCAGTGACTCCTTCTGGCACAGAAACAGTTAAGAGCTATGAGCCAAGGTGCTCCTCTCAGGTGTCTGTGAGGAATCACTCTTCATCCACTCCTCGCTTATCTCAGAGACCATCAAAGTTCAGGTTCAAGTTTATTTCTATAGCGCTTTCCACAACGGCACACTGTTACAAAGCAGCTGCACAATTGAAAAATATCCAGAGATATTTAACAGTGAAAACTGAAATTGAAAATAAAAGAAAAAGAAAATTAGGTAGAGAAAAAGAAGAAGATTCAAATTAATAAAATTATTAAACAATGATGATATTAACAATGATGGCTTGACAGGGAGGGCCAGTTCTCTTCTGGCACGCTAAAGCTGCAGTCTGTAATTACGATTGGTTAAAAGAGGGAAAGAAAGGCTCAAATTAAACATTTGTTTGAACATTTGTTTGGGTTACAACTGGATTAGCACTGGATTTGGATTTTAGTGACATGTCGGAGAAAGAGATAAAGAAATGCGTCAACGAGGATGGGGCCATGATGTTAATGATAGAGAACTGAAGAAGGTTTCCAAGAGATGGGGTTATGGGCATAACAGTTACTGATTGCAGCTCTAACAGCAAACTGCTGTTACAAGACTGAATGTATTTTAATGTAAGGGAAAATTAAAACTAAGGGAAAATTAACAGGCAACCAAGCAGATGAACATTAAATAGCCTATCTAGTTAGTCCATCACATTTTCCTAGTGTTTTTGGTTGGGCCAGGCTAATGCTGTAGTCATTGCTCTATGGCGTAATGATGAGCCCCTGACTGTGCCGGAGCAGGGGCAAGGATTCAGGATAAACTGAAGCTTGGGTCGGTCTGTCAGATGTTGGATCCATCTGTACCTGTGATCTGTAGCTACCTCGGGATTGAAACCCCGGGATAAAAATCCATAACAGAGAATATTTAGCGTAGCTGCTGTTCATAATGTTAAAGAGCATAATATTTTAATGAACTTTTTGAGGTAGAATGGAAAACAAATGATGAAATGCATTATAGGAATGCGTGTCTAAAGAGATGTGTCTAGATTTGAACTGCGAGAGAATGACTGAGCCCCGAACAGCATTGGGCAGATTATTCCAGAGAAACAGGAGCCAAGTGCGAATAAGCTCTGACGCCTTTAGTGGACTGCGATTCTGGGTACGACCAGAAGTCCAGAGCTTTTGATTGCTAAGGTTCTGATTGACCCGTTTGCACCTATGACTGGTAAGCTTTCTGGCCTAGCAACTAATTGGCTGTAAATTGTATTGTTTACTAATTTTATGCAGGATGTTTTTAAAAAGGTAACGGAGACCAAATTAAGCTCTGCTTTGATCAATGTTGGCTTTCATTGTAAGAACAAAAACACACTTTTTTTGAACAAAAAAAGCATCTTTTTTTGTGTTCTATAGAGTAAGGTCACACAGGTTTAGAACTATATATGGGAGAGAAAATGATTAAGTTATAAATATTATTATTTAGTTTTAATATTAATATTAATAGTTATTCATATTATATAATATTATTAATTATTAAGCCTAAGTTTATGTCATTTGCCAACAAGATAATGCAATTCATGCAAATAGTAATTTTCCTCTTTTATCTCAGGTAGTTTAACAGAAGGAATAAAAAAAGACAGAGATACTTTAGATTTGGGTTAAGTTTATATAACTTGATAAATAGGAACAGTCAAATACAATCTGAATTAATTTTATTTAATTAATTTATGAATAGAGGGCAATTCACAAATTATTTAAAATATTAATTATTTAAAATTATTCATTAATTAATTAATATTAATTAATAATTATTAACTAATTAAATGAATACAGATTGTATTTAACTGTTCCTGTTTACAACATTGAATAAATTGAATAAAGCTGGCTAGCTGGCAAGTAACCCTGTTATTTTATTCGGCAAACCATTTTTTTACATTTAGAGCATTTAGATTTTGGACCCTAAATATGATCTGCAGTCATGTTGTTGTATTACCTATGAGCGAAACACAGCCATGCTGATATTAGTACATCAGCTCTTACTCCTGTGATATTGCTTCAATATCTGTCTTTCTGTATTTCCTCTCACACCAATTCCTTATCTGTTTCTTGAATGTCACATTTCACACACTTTGGTTTAGAAATTTGAACACAAGCTTCAATGTGAGATAATGTACAAAACAGTAACACTTAGATTAGAAAAGTAACACTTTTCTAATCAGCACAGTCATTCGTATGGCCATAATGAATTTAATTCACCCAGCATCAGCACTAATATGGTTTGGCTGTGCTTAACTTTTTCTATGTAAAGCTAAAAAGGGAAATTCTGCCAAAACATTTACATATTAATTTATTATGTAATTACGTATTAATTTACATAATTACATATATTTTGAACATGAAAGAAGACATGAGGAAGCTCTGAAAAGTGCATTTACAATTTAGAATTAAAAAATAAATAAGAGGTTTGTGATTCTTCAAAAATTCAGATTTTGTTTTCCAAAAAAATACAGCATGAGTGTGAAAAAATAATGTTACTCATGTTATTTTAATTAGATTGCAAATTAGATTGCTTGAATGTGGTTATCGTTGTTAGATTACATGAGGTTGTTCTGGCTAGAGATATCTGTCATAGCATAAAATGAGTTTATTATTATTAAGACTTATTATTAAGGGCTTTTCTTTTCACCAAACAGTTTCATTTTTGGTGGACTCTGTCATGCAGGTCATGCCCTAGTATCATTGGATGTTTTAATTGGCATGTTGCTATATTAAAACTATTTTGCAGTAATTATAATCTTCATTGTATGAAAATGATATGTATTGCATGTTATGCATGGACTATCTGTAGGACCTACTACATTTACCATAATATTTCATACTGTGAACCACAGTGCAATGTGCTCAATTTGACATTCCCTTTACTCTATGGTGAATGATTTATTATATCAAATTATATCAACTGTGAATTTTAACCTTCCTTTCTGAATTACTTATTGATCATTTCTTATTTGATTTCTGTGCCTGCTTAAAACTAAGACAGTTTTTCATAAAATATAATGAAACAATTGGCTTTCAAAATTTGCATTTAAGTGCAGAGTAACAATATTGACTTCCAAAATAACTGGATACCACTTGTTAATTAAACACATCATTGTGAGATACAGTATGTAGTATATTAAAGAGTAAAGAGTAGGTCGGAAATTAGCAGTAAGCACACAGCCATTGAGTCAAGAACACCTTGGCTGTCTCTGGTGACAGGAGAGTAAATATCACTATATCTGTGTGAATATGGTTATTTCCAGGCACCTTCATCTGCAATAATAATGCTTGTCTGAACAAAGCCAAGGCTCTGACATATTTAGATGAGGCACATTTATAAGTTGATATAGTTGTACATCTATAAATTATTTATAAAAAATTAGGATTAAATATAGCTGCAAGCAGTGATGACAGGTCCAAGCACCACGATGCCATCCCAAAGAGAGCTTCTCTGAAAACAATGCATGGTGGGCACTTGCATTTAACATGGTAAATAATATTTAAAGTCCATTTCAAGTGGCACTTCCTACTGCCAGTTGGTGGCGCTATAATTGTAATTCACAATAGCCACATCGTGATCAGCCCACAACAACAGCACTGAGGGGTGTCAGTGCAAAAGTTGTTTGGTTCGACAAAACTGACACATATCAAGTTTTGGACAGGTGCGTGCATGTATTCGCACTTTCAGTGCTTGGACCCTAATAATAATTATTATAATCTTAACGAAAACAATAGAAAAAAATACCAAAAATTAAAAAGATACTAAAAATTGTATCTACAGTAAAAACTAAAATCCTCATCTGAAGGGGTGATATCTTGCATGTTACATTATTTAATGTTATTCTTTTTTAATCTTTAAACTTTATTTTCAGATTTGTAACATAAAACAGAATGTTTTAAAGATAACACACTCAGTGTATGTCCATAATATGATTGATTTTTGTTGTGCTAAAATCTTTTGTATGTATTTGCAGATTATCCATAAATACATGTTAAAGTGGAAATCTCACTACAGTACAATTTCTACAGCATTCATACTTGTTATTTATTTAGAATTTATAAATATTTCATAGTCTTTTTGGTACAGGAGGTAAAGGTTTGTAGTTGATACTATCATTAACATGGCATGCCAATTCCATTTGTGAAAAAAAAATGATTTTGTATGAAAAAGCATGTCAGGCCTCAAAAGCACTTTGAATTGTATTTTGTTGATTATTTGTATTCGTTGATATACTAAATGATTGTAGATGGACCAAGCAGTGAACAAAAAAAACAATAAAGAAGGAAAATTTATGGATTATACCATATTATGTTTTTATTTTCATGCATTTCAAAAAGAGAATTTCAAGGGAGGTGGAGTGGTTAAGTATTTCTTGGATAAATTGAACGTTCAGAGATGACATTACATGGTAAATAATATTTAAAGTCCATTTCAAGTGGCACTTCCTACTGCCATTTGGTGGCGCTATAACTGTGACTCACAATAGCCACATCGTGATCAGCCCACAACAACAACACTGATGACATTATTACTCAAATCTCTAAGGGATTATTAGGCTGCATTAATTAGGTAAACCGGAACCGGCAACATTTCCCACAAAAACAGATGTACTGGCTCAACACTAAATCTGTCTGTCTTTCATTCCCCAAGGTCAGCTGGATCCAAACTCTGAGACCAGATGGTGGGGGACTGGATGATCCTGAGACAGATCATCAGGATTTGATAGACTTCTTTAGTAAACCTACCTACAACTTTTAGCTTTATTTTGTTCCCTGCTTAGGCACAGCAGTGTGATGTTATAGCTGCAATTAGTAACATTATGCCTCACCGCTTTTGTTGGCACGATTTCTCAGTTCCCGACATATTATCAAATATAGTTGGAACCATCAGTTTTCCATCAATAATTAACTATAAATCATCACAATAAACTCTGTTTGTATCTAAAAGTATCTCTAAAAGTATTTGTATCTCGGTTGTTGAAGACCTTAGACTGGCTAAAGCGCACTCCAAATCATCAGTTCTTATTCTGCTGGATTTGTCAGCTGCTTTTGATACTGTTAACCACCAGATCCTCCTGACGATGCTCGAATCACTGACCGTTTCAGGTACCGCACTTCGGTGGTTCAGTTCTTACCTCTCTGACAGGTCGTTCAGGGTGTCCTGGAGAGGAGAGGTGTCCAACCTGCAACACCTAGACACTGGGGT
>JAZGTI010017977.1:0-11889 GCA_036877585.1 Botia kubotai
CAGACAGCAAAAGCTTCCCAGACAAGCACAGACACGGCGCGGTAAACTCCCACTCGACCATTTTCACACCAGCAGCAGGTAAGCAAAAAATAAAGTGAGAGAAATGGGAGGGAGAACGAGAAGAAAGGAGAAATTAGGAGAGGATATGAGATGAGGGGAGAGAAGGAGAGATGATCAAGCCTCTGATTAGCTCCGGCTGGGTGTCTCTCCAGCACCCTGCCGAACGTGCTTAATTGGTAGGGCTGTGTGAATAGACAGCTGCCCTGGACAGCAAGTTTTGAGAGGCTGGCAGAGCTCCGGGCTCTATTCTTCTCCACTGAAAGCCTCTCTCCTCTCGCCTCTCTGGGCCCAGGCTTCAACCGGCACATAAAAACCTATCTAATCACTGCAGATTATCTGCCTCTAATGGTAACCCACGAGTAGGCTTCTTTTGCTCGTTGAACCAAGAGGGAGGGAGAGAAATACAGATCAACAAATAAAGCTGATGGCTTAGCACAGCAGGGGGTCTGTCTGTGGCGACTCCTGAAAGCCAGTTTGGAAATGAATCCCTGCGCCAGACTCCTGAAGATCAGCACGCACTGTCAAAGAGCTACAGGCATACGAAGGCTGATTAAACAGCAGCTGGAATAAAAAAATGCTATTTTTTAAAGCATGGATAATGCATAATGTTTATGTGTTGACAGACGAGAGTAGATTTTTGGCGTCACAGTTAATTAAAAGAGAAAAATTACAGCACGGGATGATAGGGAAACATCAATCATTGATCGCACATAAAAATAACATTTGCAGAGACATCTTTGGATTCACACACACACACACACACTTCGTTTATAAAATACACTGCAGAATCTGTATGATGTTTCAAAAATCATTCTTCTTTCCAAGAAACGTTCTCAGAATGCTGGCTAACGTTCGCTAAAAGTTCAAGTGGAAAACTTTAGTGGAAAACTAGAAACATTACAGAATAAAATTTTTTTTTGAATATTGTTCTTATAACCAAGACATAACGTTTATACAATGTCTAAAAACATTCCTGGAACATTCAAAATAACATTTTTGTAACTTAACTGAAACGTAGTTGTACTAAATGCCAAAGATGGATCTTCAAATCATATACTATCAGAAATATATCAGAAATTGTTACAGTAGTCGATCAGACGAACAATCGACGGAACAGCCCATATAACAGGATTGTTTATGTACTATATAATTTTTTGTGCCGTTAAATATCCAAATACTTTAAAGCTGCAATCTGTAACCTTTTCCTCTCTATCGCCATCTCTGTTCAAAACATAAAATTGCACTTTACATACTTGACTGTACCAAACTGAAATTTCCCTCGAAATCAGCCGGACAGTTCCAATCAAAAATCATTATTATAAACTTACTTAAAAAGACTGTTTTGAACACTGATCTGTTATGTACTTGCTCAACAACCATATTTGATTATTTTCAACCAAAATAAGCTTTGCAACGTATCGCAGCTTTAAATAGTTTGATTACAGTGTCTGATCAAATAGAAACACAATTGTTATGATACTTCCACTTTAAAAAATGAAAATTAAATGACATGATTCATTAGGACGAGCCATGTAATGAATTAGGACCCTTTAGGCGGCATGTACAGTAAACCTATAAACAGAACTGTACATCCATACATACATAAAGAAGCAGTGCAGGGTCTCAGAATTGTCATTCATCCTCTCTAATGCCTGGCCCAGGGTCTCATTGCAGGGCAGGGGAGAAGGCAGTACTCTTTACCTCCCGCGGTTTCCATTATCCCTCCACCATTCTCTAAAATGGAGGTCATATCAGGTGCCATTTTTACAACCTGCCTCTCCAGATGCACCATTTTCTCCTAAAATGACACACACATTATGCTTTAACAGTGAAGCACATCTGAAGTCTCAGCCTGCGCCCTCCACTGGGACTCGAAAGGCAAAAAACAAACAATAAAACATGAAAACCATCACAATATACAAGAATTGTTTCCCTTCCGCACACCATAACCCATAAAGTGAGGGAATTTTCGAAAATGGCGACTCCCCGTCGACAGAAGCCTCGCGTACATGAAGGTGATTTCCTGTCAGAGGAACATCAGGCGACGTTTTTTTTGGCTCTAAGAAGCGAATTTAAAGGCGAAAGACAATGCGGAGAAAAATGTTGTCGTTTTTGGCGAAGGTATAAAAACACCTTCATAGTTTCACTTTTTTACATTTCATATGTAAAGAGAGCCAAAATTTATCATTCTTAAAATGGCGTCCAGGTATGCTTATGCGCTAGCGTCCTTACTATCAGCTTCTAATGTGGGTAACTAGCTTAAACCGCAAGCCTGCCATGGTTAACCATCTCCATCAGAAGATCACTCTAGTGTATAACATGGCTATGCTAGTTCACTAGCTACCTAGCTAACAAGGAACATTCTGAGATCAAACGCTGGCTAATATTCTCTAAAACTTCTCTCAAAGGTATCAATAACATTCTTGCAATAACGTTTGTAGAACATTTCTTTAATATTGTATATAATACATATCTAAAATGTAATTCTTAAGTAGTGGAATGTTTTACAAACGTTACAGAATTTAAAAAAACGTTTGAATAACATTCTTATAACCAAGCAACAATGTTAATACAACGCCTAAAATATTGGAGATTTTGAAAGTTCCTTGAAATGTCATGTTTTCTAACATTTTTGTTACCTAATGGAAACATTACGGAAACATTCCTACAGCCTAAAATTGTCAGCTGGGATTCTGGTCTGTAGAACCGAAAGCTTGTTTTACCACCAAAAGTCAAAGTCTGTAAATGAGCATAAGGGTGATGGAGGTTTTCTCACCCGCAGCCAGAGTCACATCAGCCATGCGGGCTGTTTGGAACAACAGTTCAACATCATGATCATAAAAAAACGCCCTGATGAGACAGTATGATTGAAACACATCAAGCGCATCATACTTTTTCATATTCCCGGGCTCTTCTTTATTGCCAAGTTAACAGCAACCTACCAAGAGTGAGTCCCTCCTGCTCAAATGCTACAGCAGATGCCAGTCTCAGCTGCTCAGTCGCTGGTCAGGGAACTGTGGTGCGCTGGAATACCTGCCTTTGAAAGCAAAACAAAGCCAACATCTGTTTATTGCCATGTGCAGACAAAGCACAGCTATGGTTGCTCTATAGGAAAAAACAAAAAAAACAATGAATAGCAGTTGTCGGCAAGCCTCCCTCTCCCAGCCATCTGGATAATTGATCGTTTGATATCATAAAAAGAAGGCAAATGTCTCGTAATAGCCGCTTTTTAAAAACACGCTCATTGGCTTACTCCTTCGCTGGCTTGCTTTTTATTTGCGCGGGTTCTTGGGACCTGTCATGATGATTATGAAAGACACATTACGAGAGGAATTATGCATCGTTTGCGGTAGGAGATGATCAACGGCCTCCGTTTATCTGCCATCACGACTTCATTCGCCAGAGCTGTGAGGGAATGCTAAGCGCTAACTCACAGGAGCTAGCCGGTGACTACGCCGCGGCTATACCCTTGGTACGTCCGTGACAAACACCCTCACGCTCGTCGACGGGAAGAGGTGGAGTCACCGAACCAGGTCACCTGCGTCGCACACATCCTGAATCATTTACTGTCACCTCAAAGACATTTTCAGTCACAAAAACGGCCGTCATTGTCTATAGGAAAGGCCTGATTGCCCTATGCTATCTCTCTGATAGCTTTCTCACCCTCTCCCCCTGCATTATGTAGATAACCTGTGACGATATATATTGCAAAGGGGTCACCCAGAGGTTGCAATCACACACTGTGACAGAGATAACCAATCCCGGCACGTCAGCAGGACAGGGGGTGGAGAAGCCCCCCCCCCCACCCCCCCGTTGGGTGCTCTCATCATGCATCTCAGTCATGTCGTCCAGGGGGTGGTAGGAACGTGCTCAGGGGAGGTCCGGAAAGAGGCCTTTGATCACTGGCAAAGGAAATTAAGAAGGAAGGAAAGAATCAGAGCACAATCTGACAAGAAAACACACATACAGGTACACAGGTAATGATACACATAAAACAAGATTGTTACACTTTATTTTAAGCTGTTAGTGTATTTATACAGTGTATTTATACATTTTAGTGAGAGGGTTAGAAATAAGTGCATGTAACATGTAATAAAGTTACTGTAAAATACAGTGTTACCTATCAGACTTATTGACCGACATTTGGTGGCTTCACAAATTATTAGATTTTTGTCACATGTTAATTTTAAACTAAAATACATTAGTTTAAAATTTAATTTTTTATCTTTATACGTGTATCTCATTAATAACTTTTAATACAATTTTGTTGCCCTCTCTCTCTCTCTCTCTCTCTCTCATTTATATATATATATATATATATATACATAAATATATATAATATATATATGAGCCCCTTTACCCTCACTCGTCCCACATACACCTACAACGCTCATTCTAACACATGTTGACCTTCCACATGCAGCAGCCCTAATGAAGATCTTTGATGTATAATGCTCATAGTTATCATATCTACATCACCTTCCCACCACAGAAGCTCAAGAACAACAGAAGAGCCCATGAGCCCTGGTCTCAACGTCCACTGGCTGGCCGTCTGATGCCCACTGCACAAAACTGGACATTTATTAGATCCGATCTTAACTCTGGTTTGCTGGTTTTGAAAGACACTTGCTTTTCTATCAGTCTGCCAGGAAAGAGTGTTTACAAGATACAAGGTTGATATCACAACTGATTTTTGGATTAAATAATCACTCGATTTGCCAAAGTTTATCAAGTTAGTGGCGTTTAATTTTTGAAATAGTTTAGTTTGAGGCTTAATAGCAAATTAACCAGATATCCACAAGAGTATCTGTGGAAATGGTCAGTAATGATTATCTTTGAATGGGCAGAAATTTTGATTGCAATCTAATCACATTGTCCTGCTGTTTGGCTCCTGACTTAGTTAGAAGTTCTGGGCTGGAATAAACAGTTGTGGACCAGACCAGACACAGTGTTTATCTGGCTGTGGAAAATACAGATAATATACATGGTCAGACTACATTGATAGCTTCACTACCATACCCACCCACTTAACAGGGAACATTCTCCGAACATTGGGTAATGTTCTCTGAAAGTTACCAAAACACATTCTTGCAGTAATATTAATAGCATTTTAATAACATATATCTAACATTATCACACACATATATATATATATATATATATATATCAAAAACATTTTTTCTAATTAGTGGAACATTTAAAATACAAGAAATACAGCAACAAAAATATTTTACGTTTTGACCATTCCTAAAGCTTTCGAAATAATGTCTTTAAAGTTTTTGCTACTTTTGCTTTTGCTACTAATGCTTTTAAAAGCATTACAGAAACATTTTTACAACCTATAATTATTAGCTGGGTAGGCCCTTATTTGCAGAAAGACAATGTTTTGAGTGCATGGCTAAGCAAGAAAGTTTTTTTTTAAAAAAGCAGCACAAAAGACACCCGGACACAGGTTACATGAGTTAGAGAAAGCCACGGGGAGTGATATTTGATCCAGCAGTTTCAATAAACACCCCGAATTCACAGGGAACATCAGGAGACCCAATTACCGGCAGGAGCGCTCTGCTGGACTAAATGACTGCGTGTGTTGCTGGAACCTGTGAGGAAGTGGCATGTGTGAGATTAAGGAAAGACAGAGAGAACTGTGTCAGCGACTTCCTCTCATTTCTGTCCAGGGTTTGGAGAGAGAAACAGGAGCGATGCTGAGACTAACAGCAGGTGGTGTTTCATAAAGGACCCAGAGTAACTGTATACAGAAGAAATGCACCTATTAAACCGGTAGAAGTGGTGTCTTATTTAGCTTAATGACAGGCCGAACCATCCAGTTCAATCTCCTGCTCCAGTTTCTTCCTTTCATTCCAGTTCCTTACACTCCAATCTCTCGCTTCCAGTAGCTTGTAAAATCAGGCCTGAACCGAACACCCCAAACTTCCCTCTAGCATTCAAATGACATGTCTGTGGTGAACGGACGACGTCTTAATCAACGGAGCTGAGGCTGGACAGAGGGGCAGCAGATATCTGCATGCCATGTACTTTGCTGCCCCTTGTGGCCACAGGTGGCACATCAGTCTTGTTGACAACCTACTCATGCTTCTTGTCAGGGTTTTTTTCAAGGGAACATTTAGACTTTCTCCCTCAGTTTCAACCAAAGCAGGGGCCTCTTATTACTTTCCCGATAATTACATTCATTTGCAAAACAGCGAGACAATGGCGGGGAAAGGACACTGTGCTGCTGGCGAGAAGGAGGGGTGAAAATTGACAGCAGAAAAGGGCATGTTCAAGTGTAGCAGAGGAGGAAATGAGGAAGGAGTTGAAAACAGGAAAGTTCAGAGGAAAGAGTTTTTTTTTTGTCTCTTAATAGTCAACTAACTTTGATAGGTTTGAACAGTTTTTGCTCTCACTTGTTAAAACACTAGTTAATGGATCAGCTTAAACGCTAACTAACAATGAGCAATTTTTTTTTACTAATACAAATATAACGCTTGTTGCTTGTTACTTCAGTGGAAATTTACTAATGTTAACAGTTACAACTTTAGATTTTAAAAATGTATTAGTACATGTTGAAATTAGGATTAATAAATATTGCTAATAAATATTAATAGAAATATTGCTTATCGTTAGTTCGCGTTAACTAACGAATACAGCTATATACCTTTAAATAAACAAACAGACACAACAATCTTTGTTTATATAAGTTAAGTTTAAAAATCCAAGGGAACACACGGAATGGGCATGACACTTTTAAATGTACCTGCTTTGGGTACATACCAAATGCTATAAAGGGGGCTGGGGGAGCTCTACTAAGCACCCCCCTCTTTGACATCGGATGAACTCTTCCAAACCCTTGTTCCCCTTACTTTGAATACATCCAACCTGAGCTGAAGCTATAATGAGGGGGGAATGTGAAGGCCTAATCCAGAATTGGAGAGGAGCGAGCGTGGGGTGGATTTACAGTGCTGGAGAGCACACAGAGCGCCTTGTAATTAGGAAGAGAATTTGTCATGCTCTTCGGCACGGCACGCGGATGAGAGCCGCTGAATAGCAATCTACCCACTGTTTACCCAGAGAGGGACGGGCGGCACTGCCGCACGGCGCTGTAGCCACACCGAGATTAATATTTGATGCAGAGCGAGGGAATGTGTGCTCGGCTCCTGTTTATTTAGGATATTGTGAAAATATGGGGAAATTTGCAATTTTATTGGCTTTTCCGCACGACACGGCAGCAGAGAGGAAGAGAGGAGGGGTATGGAGTGGGGTGATGACCTCTGACCTCTATACAGACTCTCAGTGGGACAGAAGATATGATGATGATGCTACAATCACATTTCAGCTGCCCAAAGTCCTCTAACCGCAGGATTGGCCAAGAATTTAAGAACCAGAGTTCGCCTGACACAGAATAACAAGCTTACAGCTACACCTCATGTGTGCAGTTAGCTGCTTTAGGCAAATGGTTAGGGTTAGTAATTCCAATGACATAAGCTATGGGGAGGTGGGACATTATGTGTTCTGTAAACATTGATACACAAACAAATAATATTCAGCAAAAGAAATAAATATGCTCGACAACAGGACGTATTACTTATTGATCCGAGTTTAAATTGTAAATGTACTTGTTGGTTTTTTTGCTTCGGATTCAAAATTTGACACTCAAAACTTGCAATAATTTAATGTCTTAAAACTGTCTAAAAGCAGACAGCTCCAGATCTGTAACACAGCACTCTAGACACAGATAAATGCGTGTAAAAGCTTTTCTAGATCTTAGCCAGACATCAGCCAGAAAGGCTCATTATTCTGTTTATACGGTCATTACACAAGCTATGGTTGGCACCAATAAGTAAGACTCATCCCAAAAAAAGCTTGTGTGTGGTTTCGCTAAGTAGCCCAAAATCTGACACTGGTAATTCTGGTGACATCATGGCTTGAAAGATGATGCGAATCAGATAGGCATGGTCCTCACAAGTAGAATGAAGATGGGACTTATTTCTTGTACGAAGTCAATCAGCTGTAATCTCATTTATCAGTGGGGTTATATAAAAGTCTGCTGCTGTGGCATCCCCAAAGTGAAACCCAAGAACCAATGACACACCCCTTATTTCAGCCAAGCATTTTAAAAAGTCATTTTAAATTAACAGACCAAAATCTCACATCAAAAAGGATTCATCCAAGTGTCCTGACCTGAAGTCACCTCTGACTGTTGGTTAGCATGAATGCACTTCATCACTAGTAAACTAAGTCAGACTGAATGTGATTAAAACTTGCTTATACACAACTAAATCACAGCTAAATGAATGCACACAGCTACGTTGCCAATAAATGTGTCTCATGGGGATGCCAGGAGCTGTAGGCACATAGAGAGATCCGGTGAACCTGAAATCAGGTGCTGAACCGTGGGCCTGTGTGAGTCAACAACCTTGTTTTTCTACAGTAAGAACATCATTCGCTTCAAATAAATAGAAGCCGTACACAGAGACGGCCGAGGAACAAAACACTGAAAATTATGCTGCGACAGATACCGAGCTGACGGGAAACATTCTCGGAACATTGGCCAACATTCTCTAAAAGTTCTCAAAAAATGTCTTCGGTAACAGTAACATTAGAAGAATGTTTTCTTAATGTTACATATCATGCATTAAAAACGTTATTCTTAAATTGTTAGTGGAACGTTTTAAAAACATGAATGTAGAAAAAACAGATTGTAGTTCCCCTAACCAAGCAATAGTGTTAATGCATTGTCAAAAACAACTGGACGTTTTGAATGTTAATAGAAATTTCAAAATAAGACTTTTAACATTTTTTTACTTAATGAAACATTAGGGAAACATTCCTTCAACCTAAAATTATTAGCTGGTTAAACACACAGAAAGCATACGTGTCTGTCATTAGTATTCTGGATACACCGGGGGGGGGCAATAGTAGTCATTGTATTTTTTTTGCAAATATGCATATAATATATTGTGGGGAACACAATTTACATGGGTAGTCAATGCCTGTTTTATAGCCTCACAAATAGATGTATGAACTCAAGCATATAATGGCTGAAACCGGCAGGCGCAAATACATTCTAAATCTTCCAAATGTGCGTCAGGAAAAATGTAACCAAGGTATATAAAACAGATTAATTCTTGCATATTATGTATTGGTTTTTGATTTACAAATCTAATCCGGGGAAATTTGCGAGGGAACGTGGATGGGGTTCGTAACGTGCCGTAGAGCCTGAGGGCTGGACGGCTTGTCTCCGGGGCAGACGTCTCGTGTGGCAATCGCGTGTAGATTTGAGATGGTAATTTAGAAGCTGTATTAAAGAGTGGGAACAAGGATAGTTAAACAGGCTATGAAAATGTCGAAAATGATGCTTCTTATCCTGAAGCATGATGATGGAGCTGGTCCTCACCGAGTGTTTTTCAAACCTCATTCCCACGTCGCGTACTTGAAGCGCACGCGTGTCCCACCTCATCTTTTTCAGCCTGGAGAGGAGATGACTGTTTTTTAACATTTTATCAACAACCTCAATAGAGCCACACAAAAGGGTTACGGCCACCTCACCATGACCTCGGCCTGATTCCCTCCAGATAAATTTGAGATAAAACCTTCCCTAAACCTCCAGTGTTAACTACTGCTGCAATTGGACGGACAGCTATTCCCAAGTGTATAGCGATTTTCCACGAGACTCAATTAATCCGTTAGTAATGTTGTGTCGCGCAATCCGGAGTGTTGCTGTGGATTTGATCGGAGGGGATATTGTTAATGCATTAGCCATTAAAGGTTTACAACGCACGTATAAAAACACAGCAAAATGAGATTGTGACATAAATCAGTCCATTCATAGTCTGGGACAATGAAGAAAGAACCTGCCCGTGGACAGAGAAGCAATGTGTTAATTGACAGTTTAATGGTGATACGGTATAACCTCCGTTAGAGCTAGCATGCTAATTGTACATTTGGGAATGGCTTTTAAAATGAATCACTGTCAACAACAACAAAAAAAAGGGGTCGAGTTGGATGATACGAGGAGAGCTGAGGTCACTGCATCCCTACATTTCCCATAAAGCATTGCATCTCACAATGGCTCAAAGGTGTCAATATGGGTCATGGTCAGAATGCTAAGCTCCCCGGGGAAATGTTATAAAAATAGGAGAAATATGTTACGTGAGCAAGCGAAAGAAATCGGCTCTTACAGCGACAGACAGTCCTAATGGCAGTTTAAGTAGTTAGCGCTATATCTCTATCAAGTGATCGTGATTAGCATGGCGAGTTTAAAGGGGCCGCACACATACACGCATGCTAAGGTGTAACTCTTCCGCCCATGGGAGGATGGTTATGCTGACATGACCAAAACCGAGGTCAACCAAACTAACCATGTCTTCTCTTCTCGGCCTCATATGGCAAACCGAACAAATGCTCTCTGGACAGACGCACACAGACGATCAATACCCAGACTGCATCATGCACACACAAACAATGCTAGCAGACGGAATCAGTTCTATCAGGTTCTAACCTTAAAACAATCACAAGCCAGCGGTCTTATTAATCTTTAACAAAGCAATCTCTGCCGACGCCACATCGGCTGAGGCAAAACAAGCGGAGAAAAAATCATCAAAGTACGTGCGTTAAATAATACATTCGGTTGTGATATGAAAGTGAAAATAGAAGCAAAGTTATTCGTTTGCTAAGTGACTTGTGCGGTTTCCCTCGAGTGGGTTTGAGGAATCCATTTGCTGGCAGTTTTATATCGTCCCACTTTTTCCTGCTCTTTTTGCGCTTTCCAGCTTTTTAATTAAATTTCTTTTAATTTAAAAGTCGCCCAATTTTATCCCAAATACACATCAGCATTTTAAGCCATTGTGAAATCACAGCTTTTTATGAAGACGGTCTCCACAGATTAAAGAAGTCTGATCCTGTAGTTTACCTGGAGGTTTCTGCCTGCACCTGATGGGGGCACCGTGTCCTCTGTTTGAAGCCCTGTGGAACACCACAAAAACATTATCAAATATATTTTTTTAAATATTTGTATTTCAAATCAAAGAAGCACATCAGCTATCTACAGAGTCAGTGCTGTAATCAGCTAAATGTAAAAACAGCACATTTATAATTTCTCTCAAACTTAACTTTTATGAAGCACACACAAGCTCTCGTGAACCAGTACACGTCCGGGTTTGAATGCTGGAAGTGGAGCCGGGCTCAACACACCACAATAAGAAAGTAACAAATGATTTGCGCCCTGACTATGGCAGAAAGTGTGAGAGTAAATAGATAAATCACAGGTGAATTCTCTGTCTGGTCTTTAGTAGGTCACTGTTTCTGTCCTCTATCTATTAGGGAATAATAGGGGGTGCATTATTAGAAGGTGGGAGGTAAGAGGACGAGAGAGCAGCCCTGCAGGGAGGGAAAACCACGTAATCTGGCATGGACAACCATCTACAAAATGAAAACAAATGGGGTGTCATCCCAAGAGGAAATATATCCCTTTCTATTTTTAGTAACCCATTCCCTCACACACACAAACACACATACAGATACAAACATACACAAAGATCTCAGACCCCTGTTCGCAACAAACAGCCATTCTCAGAAAACCATTTGTGTTACATATTTGTACTTTGCATGTGTGTTTGTGTGTGTGTGTGTGTGTGTGTGTGTGTGTAAGGTACGGATAAACATACCAAAGTCACGTTTGTTATATGTTTGTCCCCAAGATACCTGGGCCATAATACCAAGACATAAAGGTCCTCATAGTACAGCCTGGGGAAAGAACAGGCGCCAAAAACATTTGGCCTTGGGCCCAGTGTAGAGTAATGACAGCTATACCTGGAAGGCTCTGGTTTAATGCTG
>JAZGTI010017978.1:0-11888 GCA_036877585.1 Botia kubotai
TCAGCAAACCCAAACACTCAAAATGACTGACAGGCAGAGAACGTTTCTGATTGGCTAGTTTCTTGACTGTTGGGCATGTTGACACAAAAGATCAACATATGTTTATTGAACTGAATGTTTTTCCTGGGTAATAACAGTGGAAATAGCTCAGTCTGTAGCCAAGACCCCTGAGAACAACATTTCTTCTGGGCTAGTCTATTGTATCTAAATATTTTATCCTGTTCCTTCAGTTAAATCCACATACAGACCTCAAATCCATTTGGAGGGAGTCTGGATGTAAACCGCTCCCTGTTGGACATGTCAGGTAAAGTAAAGTGCTCGTATTGACTTTATTAAAGAAAAATTAATGCACACCCTTTCAAATAGCAGTTTCATGTCCAAACCTTAGAATTTTCACAATTTTTATGTTCAAACCCAGCAGTTGACCTACGGCTGTGCTTTTGGCTTTCCTGCGCAGCATAAATGCATTCCTACGTTTTGCAATCAGTTATTATTGTGTAAATGGGCTTTTGATGCACAGCAGGACTGTTGGTATTGACGTGTTTAAAGATGTAAACATGACGGTACGTGCTCAGCCAGCGAGTGTGCGTGTCTGTGTGTTTGCGCATGCATCCCCTGCTGTTTCTAAGAGGGTATTGGGGTGCAAAAGAACACACAGCCCCCTCAGTTCTAAGAGTGCACAGTTTAAAAGGATTGCAATCTCTAGGGTAAGCGAGAGAGAGAGAGGGAGGGAGAGAGACCTTCATTAGGCAGTCGTCCCCAGTCAGGCCTATAATCCAGCTAGATGCGGCTGCCAGTTGGCTGGGCAGAATCTGCAGACTGTTTGTGTGTGTATCTGTGTGTTTACGCATGGATTCAAGCACAGCTATAAAACACACTCATGCATGCTCGCTAACAACACCCTCTATTATTAACAACATTCCTGGACACTGGCTCAGACAGACTCTCATTCATGATGGGCCCGTGGTGTAGGGTTTGTTATCAGACTGTAGAGACTTCTGCTTGATGTTTCATGAACCAGACTTCACACTACAGAGTTTTATATAACTGATGCTACAACCAAACATGCCATTGTCATCGTCATAGCAACAATTTTATTGTAATGTAAAGATATTGTATATAATCGTTATGGGAAAACAGTGCATTATTGATACATACACACATGTTGGGTTTCATTTGATGGGGACATTTCATAGACACACTGCATAGTACAAACTGTATACCCTAAAACTAACCCTCACAGAAAACTTTACCCTATTTTAGATTTTTAAAAAAGATAATTTTGTATGTCTGGTCCCTCAAGGGGACCTAAAAATGTCCCCACAAGGTCAACATTTACAGGTATGGTATCTGTGGTCTCAGTACCCATAAAGCATAGGACCACACACACACTGTATATACTGTATACGATATATGGCTCTATACCTTTACTGCATTTCACAATTTCCTTTTTAATTCTTTTGTAGGATTTTAAGAGAAACATCTAAGACATAAAACCATGAAATTTAGATGAGCCGTTCTGAGCTATGAATAAGCGAGCTTTGAGTAGCAACATTTTCCTCTGGTTGTTTAGCATGAGCAGAGACGTGCACATCCAACTGTAATTATCATCACAATTTGAATGAGAAACACAGTGATACGATTCTCTGTGCAAATAGATAAAAATATCTTCCAGAAAGATTTTATCACACCTTCCTGCTTGTAGATATTAAATAGGGACCTATTCCTTTTGTGTACAACACCTTTATCTTTTTTGTCTTCCTTTTTTTGCGTCTGCATTACAATGTCATAAGTATAGATTCTAATTTTGTGTGTTTCGTGTATATAACCTCATTCATGAACAATATGCCCCATAACTGGGAAAGATTTTTCACAATATGAATGTTCCTTTTATCCGCATATTTGAAATGTAACTTGCTCCAGGCACAATGTTCCAAATATTACCAAGCTTCCCATTTAGCTGTTTTAAAAGAACTCAATATGCAGTTTTCATAGTTTCCAAAATTTGTTTTCCATCCCTCCTAAAGTCTGTGTGCTTCACACGGAATGAAAATCGTGTAGATAAATAAACAGTGTTTTATAGTGAAGTAAACCCTCGCATTATACTTAACAAGATAAGCATATTTTTTACTGTTATTTAATACTTTAATTATTATACAATAATAATATTGTAAGCTAAGCTCTTCAAGCACAGATTTGTTTCCATATGAACATGCGTTTCCAATCGTCCTGTTGAAAACAGTCAGTGTTTAAATCAGATGTTTCAAAGAGATTATTTAAGATCACTTCATCATATATTTGTTTGTGGTCTGATAAGCAACTTCAGGCTTTTTATACCAGCCCTCCTAATTAAGAGCTCAGTCAGGGTTCTTCACTCCTCAGCTAATAATTTTAGGCTGTAACAACGTTTTCCTAACGCTTCTGTTACTGTTACAAAATGTTAAAATGTTATTTTGAATGTTCTAGAAACATTCAAACTGTCCATTTTTTAGATGTTATATTAACATTATTTCTTGGTTTTAAGAACATTATTCAAACATTCTCTAACATTTTTAAAATGTTCCACTATGAACTTTAAAATAACGTTTTTGATATATGACAATGTAAAAAAAGTTCTAATAACGTTGGTGAATACAAACTTTGAGAGAACTTTTAGAGATTGCTGGCCAACGTTCAGGAAACGTTCTCTGGTAGCTGGGCCCATGCGTGATGTTTCATCCACCCTGGTTTTCCAACATCTGGAAGCTTAATTCAAATACATGCATTTAGTTACTAAAAATCAGAACAGTTTGTCTTTTAATATTAATCTACAGAAATGACAGTGCCCTTTAAGTGTGTATGTTCTATAAATAAATAAATAATACTGAAAAGCACTCCGATAGAGGCTCAGGTCACACAAGCTCAATAACTTATCACGAGAGCCCTATTGGGTTCATGTCAAAGGACTGAACCTCCACTGCTTCTGTTGTCAGGAGAACAATAGGCGGTTCACAACTCTACCAGGTTGGTGTTGGGAAAAAAAGGTTACCAGAATAGGATAAAACAAAGAAAGCAGGCCAAAGCTGAACGAGGGCAACATCATCCACCTCTCCCATAGGGACCAGCATTAACAACACCCCCCAACAGTTTAAAACTTAAAACTTTGGTGCAACACAATGGCAGTGCAAATAAATGGCCTACGTGACCATCCAGTGTGCACACTGCCTTTAAAAATGAGGCAGCTGAGCAGTGGACCTGATTTCAGTGAGACTGAAATTCAAATGTTGTTAAGTAGAATGTCCGGCGGAATATGACTTAATATGGAATTCAGTGCTATAGAGATACAATTACACCTTAGTCAGATTACTCAACATATTTATTGTAGCACTCATTTTTATTTATTTGTTTTCTGGCCATGGTTACTATTGGATACTGTGAATACAATAAAAATTTCAGCTGCAAGACACAGGGGCAATAAAAGGGAAGGAAAGTGCAGAACGAAATACAAAAAAAAACATGCGATATCACCTTTATCTCCAGTGTCAATGTGTCCAAATGACCGAGCTCTCCTGTTGCATTATGGGAAAGTTTCTCAGTTTGTCATTTGCTGCTGTTTGACTCCAGACGTGTCATCAGGTGCTCATCTCCGGCGGCCGCGAGCCATCACCGTGCCACGTCAGGCATGGAGAGGCAATCACAGCGGACCGGTCATATATATTTATTTATTTATAATCCCCGCGTGTATCTAAACTGACAGAGTTACAGAGGTACAGCACCGAGCTGGAGTGTTTATCTCGCTGGACCGATGCCACTGAAAATGTGACAGAGCTCCCCTGAGGTGTGCGTGGGTGTGTATTTGGGATAGTTGTCAGACTGAGAAGGACTCAGTCAGAGGGACTTTGTCGCGCCGAAGCAGTCAGATGCAACGCTAAACACATGGAACACAGAATTGCTGTTCCGTCCCGTGCTATGCCTGTGTATACATCATAAATGGTGATACCAGGGTGGAAAGACATGTGGAAAGGAACCCCGGAACAATTATTTAACAGATGAGAGAGGAGGTCGATTATTGCCCTGTCAGGCAGATGTGTTATTCAGAGGCCATTCCGCTGCTTATCGGGTGGCAGGCGCACTCAGTCGTGCGCGGAGCCACAGACCTTGAAGTGATGGGCAATCATATAGCCTCAGGCGAAGGAAAAGAGTGAATGAGTGAGTGAAAGAGAGAGAGAGACAGAGAGAGACAGAGACAGAGAGAGATTGAGGCATTCCACAAGACACTGAGATTCTGTGCAAAAAAAAGACTTTATGTTTGTTACAACCCATATGATATTTTTATGACACACACACACACACAAATATATATATGCAAAAAATGCATTTTAAAAGTCAGAAGTTCATGGTGTGTTGTCACACTATAGTATATGAGGTAAGTTGTCACAATAAGAACTATTATTGTCATTAAAGTGCACATTATAGTCAATATTCAACAAAATTTAGCAATTTAATAAATCAATTATGAAACACAAAGCAGTTCATGAAACAGCAAAAATGTAAACGCTCACATACAAACATCTAAAATGATTGTTTAATTAAACAAAAGTTAAATGTAAATAGTAATGTTTAAAGTTTATACTTTCATATAGAACAGGTTTAATGCTGTGCACTTGTTTACCCAACTCCTATTATAACAATATAATGATATTGAAGTTTTAGTTTGAAAGACAGAGATGTATGTATCTGATGTAAAATGTATCTAATTAAAAAGAAAATATTTAGGTTCATTTTAAATAAGGTGTTCGAATCAAATACAAAAGCATTGCTAGGGAAAAAAAACACTTTTTTTTTCTTAGAGAAAATTATTTTTATTCTGAATTTTATATTTGCTGTAATATCTTCCCTCTGTGACAACTGTCCCCACTCTACCGTTCTTTATTATAAATACAGTAAAATCCTGACCCAGCCATACTGTGAGCATAACGTTCCCGTTGAAATGGAAAAAATAAACCTGTGAAACAAAATAATGTTTTAATTATACACTAATACTCTTTAATCTTTCCTCAGTTTGAGCTGATTCTGTCATATGTGATTGTTTTAAACGCACGGGCAGTCGTTCATCAGTCAGCAGAATATTCCTCGTATTTTTCTCCCACGTCGTCATGTTCCCTCACAAACTTTCAGCCGAGGAGCGACAGTTCTAATCAGGTTGCTTGGGAACAAAAAGTGTTTAATGTCCTAATGGAACGACGGAGTTCCACTTTTAAAAAGCCACACATTACTTCTAAAGTGACTCCTCCGTGTCGTTACCTGAGTGCCGGCAGTTTATTTTTACCTCCCTTCTCCCCTCCTCATTCTTTAGCCGCTTCGGGAGATGGCGTTAGTTTGGCTTCATCTCTGACAAAAGATAAATGAGCTCGGGGTCTGTGGTGATCCACTATGGCTGCCAGGGGGTTCCAAAATAGCAAACTATTTTTCATAACGGGCCAAGTGATGTGGAGTAGGATGCAGCAGCCGGGCTAACATTTACCATCGTATATATACAGAGATTCAAATCTTTTCTTTATCGTTAAAGTTAACTCGAGAAGTTAAGGTTGTCTGTTGCTCTTGAAGGATGTCGGGTTCTTGTGCTTGCGAAAAGGGACGGGCTGGTTTTCCGCCTTTCTCTTGACTTTCCTCGCGAGGGGCTTGGACGAGGTGTAGACGAGGTTGTTGTCGTGAATGAATATAATATTGAAACGCGCCGTGGCTCGGACTGATGCGTGTAAAACCGGTGGTCTGTAAAATGACACGACTCTGTGACTCTAAAATTTAAATAGAGCATAAAACTTTATTCAAATTGTCAATTTACAAAAATAACTATAACTAATAAAAATAACTAGAATATACTAAAAAAGGTTTCTTAAAACCAGGTGGTTACTTGTGTTTAGCCAGCATTTTTTGTTACATGTTTATCGAGAAAGTAATTTGTGTTTGCAACTATAGTTTTATTGAAATAAATACAATGAAACAAAGATAAAATGTCAGTACTGGCTACATTTATCATGTTCATTTAACATTCTGTACATTCTATATACAATGATAAGGAAATTATTAAGTGAGTCATTGAATTTCAGATTTCCTCAGTTGGCAAAAATGTCACTATGGACAACATTATGGATTTGACTCCCAGGGAACACACAAGCGGATGGAATATTGAATATGTCGACTTGGATAACAGTGTCTGCCAAAAGCATATATATATATATATCAGCGGTGGTTCTGTGCTCTAGCAGTTCAACTTGTAGAGCTGAACTTGTAGAGTTGCCGTGGGAACACAAAGGTCATGACTTTTAAATCACAGGAAACACAGAGAGATAAAATGTACACCTTGAATGCAATGTAAGCCGTTTTGAATAAAAGGCAATCTGGCAAATGCATAATTTTAAATGTAATTGACCTAAAAAGTTTGTGAATTGTCGTTTTAATATATAGCCGCTAAAAAATTCAAGCTACAGCTCATGTGCAAATCAAAATCCTGTTTGTCGTGCTTCCTGGTGCCGTTTGGCGCTTTCCCTGCCGCGTGTTGTAATTAATGTGGTGTTGTAGAACAGCTCAAATCCTTTGATAACCTCTGTTCTGCGTCTCAGATCCGGCCATTAATCATCCTCACAAACATGAGAGAGGGGCATGGCGGAAAAAAGCGAAAGGAAAACGGAGGAAATAGATGAATATCTGTGTTTTTGCTCCGCGGGAAAATGTCCTGTGTCAACAAGAGCTTCTAGCAGCAACACTGGAAATCTGAAGAAAGTTTCTCATTTAAATGAGAGACAACGAGCCACCGAGGCGCTTTGAAGAGGCGTGAGATAGGCGCGAACGAGCCTAGTCCTGCTTTTTTGCCGCTTCCCACTTGCTGTTGACACCTGATGAGTGATCAAACAGCGGATTTTCCTTCCATGCGATCCTTATTTGTGCTCTGTCTTGTATACTTTTCTCTCAGCTGATAATTCAGCCGACCACGAACGTCCCTGCACTCAACATTCACACAACCCTCCCCTCGAACCTCGTATTCCGCTGTAAGGCATGTTCTTGTTCCTCTGAGGTTGTTGTTTGTGTTGTAAGATCAGAACGTGCGAACCCAAAGTGTTTGAGGTGAACAAATTGCTATAATTATTACGAACTGACTTCAAATAATGGAAAACCCAATAAAAGAATTTTCAGCTTGGCAAAAGGTCGGTGAGGTCCTTCAAACATCCTCTTCCAATAACTGTACGTCTGTTCATGACGGCATCAAGGTTTTCCTGAGTTTAAAAATGTTACAACAAAATACATCACCTCTTACGAATTCTGAACGCTGTAGGTCAGAGGTGTCGGCTGACACATTCAGTTGACGGTGTTTGTGGTTAAAAACGTTTTTGTAGTTTCAGTGGCGACAAAAGACGGACAATTTAACATTGAACTCCCAGCTAGGAACTCTTTGGACCTCTTTGAACGTGCAGTAATGGTTTGGACAGTACATTTCTGCAGCGATTGTGGCAAAAACGTGTGGAATAGATTGATCTGTGGTGCCCGGTGTTAAAGGGGAGCAATTGAAACTGGGGCCAGCTGTAACACACTGAATGTTTTAAAGAGTAATGACACTTATGTTGCTCATATTTACACACTGTAAAAATCACTTGCTGCCTTAAATTTATACGTTTAATCAACTTGGCTGCACAAGTTATTTTAACTTACTATTTTTAATCTTGACAGGTGTTGCTTAAACATTATAAATAGTTGGAAAAGTTATACCAGTAAGGATTTAATTTATTGTGTTGAAATGACTTGTACAGTCAAACTGATTAAACTTAATTTAAGACAGTAACATTTTTTTTTTACATTGCAGTAGTAAAGTTCTTTATATTACAAAATGACAGTTTTACAAAAATTAATTTTGTATAATAAAAAGTTTAATCAAAGTACCTACAGCAGTTTCTTATTTATAAGATTATATTTCTTATAAATATAATCTCAGACTAGAATTTTGCCTGAAACATGTATTCTGTTATATCTGGTTGGATTAGCAGGCCTATCATAAACAGGTTTATTCTATCTGGCAATATTATCAAATTAACCTATAAATATTAGCCTATAAATATTTTCTTAATAAACAAATGTAAAATGTAGACCTTTGTGAATGATAGCTGTATGTATCTACGGTACAGATTATGTGCAGCCCTAATAGTGATTATCTTACCTTGCTCATGTCACAATGGTTAGAACAGATCCCAGATCAGCACACCATTCTGTCTGTGGTTAATCACTTCTATCTGTCATCCATGATGGAATCCTTACTTTTATTTTGCATAACAAATCAGAAGAACAGAGTTACGGTTGTTGATGTAATTGTAGCTCATGTTCTCTCACTGGTTTTATGTGTGGAACAGGTCTGAGATCAGCTGAAGAACAGCGGTGAATGACAGCACTCCAGTGGTGGGGGGAAGCTGAGGTGAAGCATGCCAGACCGGGCACACCTGGGCCTGCAGGCAGATGGTAAGGGCTGAGAGAGGTTATGCAAAACCGTGCCCAGCCATATGTCTTTCAACAGTACAGAAACTTCTGGAAGCATCGAGAGCTCCATCACGGCTGTGACCCGAACGAGTGCAGGCCGAGCGTGTTCCAGCATGATCCCAGACCAGGTGTTGGGCAAATTGTTTCCTTCGCCTTCCTGATTGGAGAACGGTTGAAGAACCAGAGGAGAGCCGCAGTGGCCACATGGATGAGTTATTGACCTTAAGCTGGAAACAGAAGCTAGATGGTGAATTGTACTTTGGTTATCTCCTGTATTATCTGATAACTTTATTATTGCTAGTTATAAATGGATATAAAATAAATAAGATTTTGCTAGCTGAGGTTCTAATGACTTGTAAAACTATATTAATATTTAACACTGATGGAGCTTTAAAGGATTGTAATGAGTTTAAAGGTATGAAATAATTGTTTAATTCACTTTGTAATTTACTTATTTACTTTATTTACATCTTTAATCATCACTTATACTTACCCTCATTCTATACTGGCACTCATCTTAAGTTACGTTTTATTTGTGTCAAACCTTTTCAGAATAGAGTTTTGGGACAGAATAAGTGAGAATAATATTTTTGAGTCAGAATTGTGTTGGAGAGTCAGAATGGTACCGTACTATTATGGTACTGTATTGTAATGGTACTGTACTGTATTGGTACAGTAGTGGTACTGTAATGTTAGGTTAGAATGGTGTTGTTAAGGTAGAATGGTTTTACTGAGTCACTAGGGACTGGAGAAGTTGAGCAGTGGGCATAATCCAGACAGTGGCGCCATCCAAAAGGGAGCAGAGCCTGTGGAATCAGAGAGTCACTCACACCTATGTGTGCCTGGCAGACAGAGTTTGGTGGGCCTGTGACCAGAGGTTGGAGCTGTTTTAGCTGCTCAATGCCCAAAGTGTTGTGTAAGAGCAATTGGTCTGTAGTGTCTGGTGCTACTGAGGTGATACAGACATCAAAACAGTGTAAGACATCCTCTGTAGATTGACTGATTTGTCATCTCATCAGGTCAGGAGAAGCTGATATCTCAGAGATGTTTGGAGGAAGCTTGAGAACTAGAGATACCAGTAATTGAAGTCCCACAGTAAATGGCTCTACATTTGGGTCAACGACCTTTTCAGTAATGTGTACCACATTGTACCATCTGTCTTTCATAGAAGTATTAAGTGCACCTCCATTTTTTCTTGTGTCTAACTCTGCAAGGAGTTAAGAGACGTGACATTCAACAAGTACAACCAAGAAACCAAATCAGAGCCCACTGTCGATTAGGCAGAGAAGATAACCGTATTTCCAGTCAGGAAATCGGTTCCTAGTCAGTTTTGACATAACATCTTTTCTACATTGCTTTCCTCAGAACGACCAGTTCAGTTCCATTGGCAACTCTGGCTTTGTGGCGTGTAAACAAAGGATTCAGGTCTGGCAGCTGTAGCTTTGCGGAGGAGAGCACCTCATCAGTCTTACAATGTGTGGCTGGAAAAACAGAGAAAATGGCAAAAACATGAGAAAATATTTCCTGTTGATTGCAAAAGACTCAACACCGTGTACCTGCATAAATAAACATAACAAAACAAATGTACGTGACATTTAAAATCGTACTTGATCGCCGATGTAAGCAAAGCATTTTCAGTAAGCAGACAAAGACGTTCAGACTCCCATATTTTGAACTTTGGGCTATTTTTAGCCTCAGGGTTTAGGCTTTAGCGATCTCTGAGCTCCTTAGACTTTCATTCTTGACTAATTTTTCATGGTAGATTGCTGTATTATGGTAATACAGAGTCTAGAAGAGGAGCAAGCTTAACCGTACACCAAGAACGTATGTTTTCACCAGGGCAAAATCGTTGATGTGTTTAAAATGGGTTTGAAGAGACCACATACGGTTTACTGTGAACCTTCAAATTTGTTATGAGTTTGTACTCTTTGTAATACAGATAATTACCAACCCGGTTACTAGTAAATGACTCAAAGATGCCACTGGTGTTGGTAGTTTGTCTGTTCGTTACCTGCTAACTCTCCCATCCCCCATTCCGAACACAATGCCAGCATCTGCTAATGGCGGTGCCAGCCCGGTCCGCGAGGGCCTCAGGAATGATTGATAGATAGAATTATATCAAGGTGACTTCGTTCCCCCTCTATCAGGTTGTTTAGCTTGATCGATAATAAGAAACACGTTTAATAGGCAGCGCTGAATGGTAACAGCCCATTTATCAGTGCAGTTAGCATCTCCTCCCCGCGTCCCCGAGATGACACCACACCATAAACTTACATGGTCATTATTATTCATTTTAACTACTGGAGACTCAGAAGGCGACGGAGATGAGAGGTGGCCTAGTGGTTAGATTGTGTGCTTTAGCATATTGAGCCTTGGCTGTCACACAGACAGTGTGAGTTTGAATCTGACTCACGTCTTTGTGACACACCTGTGCTGCCTTTTTTAAATACGTTAACTACTTTAGAAATGAACAGAACAAAGTTTATCAAAACAGTATTCTTTAAATTTGATTTAAATCCTTTAAATTAGTCTTTTATTTTTATTCTAGTGTTGAAATTTTAACAATATTGTTTTAAAAGACATTATATATAATCTGCTGTTTATAAATATTCAAGTTTAATATTATATACAGTATATTTGATTATATTAGCTGATAAGTAACCATCAAGTTACTTAACCACAAATAAAAAAATACAATTGAATTGAGGCCCTGCTGATTTGACGGACACCCCAACACAGCTGGTGTTTAGCAGAGGTGAAGTGAGAGGAAGGATTTACTGTTTGGCTGCTTTTATTGCAACCCCATCATGGCTCATTGCCTCAAGGCAGAGGTGTGGACTGCAGACTGCAGGAAAAGCCCTTTAAATGAGCAAAAGGTTGAGCTGTTCATGCCTGTTACACGAATGAAAGACTTCCTCTGGAGAACAGCACACACACACACACACACACAGACGGGCCCTCAGAGGGGACCTGACCAGTCTGATGAAATAATCACTTCAAGATAGATTTCCTATGGCTGGGGTAGAGCGATCGAGACCAGTCAGTTTATTATGGGGGAAACACACACGCTCATGGTCTCTCAAGCAATCTGACATGCAGAAGGGCTTTGCATAATTCCAGCTAAGATGTCTGACGTTCCCTGGTGCGGTGTCAGGTTTGCGCACGTCTCCCTGGTGATACTATCAGAAGATCACCCCAGCTGCAGCCGAGCGCCATTTCATCCATCCTGTTGTGTGACCGTTTGGCCAAATGGCCCCTCACACGCCCAGACACACACATAACAGACGTTGCCTTAGGGCTACAGCAAATCCCAGCATCCATACAAAGGGCCGCCTCATGTGCGGGGCCACAAAAATAGATCAAACATTACTTTTCTGTCTCTCCTG
>JAZGTI010017979.1:0-11887 GCA_036877585.1 Botia kubotai
AGGATGACATTCCTCTCTGTGAGAGGAAAACTGTCACAGACTTCTGCTATCTCCTGGACAAGTCCAAGCAGCTTTTCAATGGCTTAAGGTCAGTCACTTCTTGTTTTGCTGTTTGTTTGCCTTCCAGATTGCTGTCCAATCGTGCGGTGACCTTATGTCAACTTGCTCTTTGCTCACTCACTGTCTCTCTGTCTCTACCACACACTTTATGGGTGTGGTTTACAGAGATATGCAAAGCTACAAAAAATGGGCTAGTTGGTGTGTTGCCTCATTAACTAGTTAACTAATTGAGGCTGAATAATTAGGCTGGTTGTATGTTACCACCTCCAGATCGGACATAATTCTAACGGGGGAGTTTAGATGCATTTTTTGCAGTAAAAAAATGCTGCTTGTGCAACGGAATGGAACGGTATGACATTTAAAAATTTTCACACCATCTAGGGGACACTCAAATATAGCGTGGGATGCGACAAATTAGTCAACCTCACTAATTGAGTAGTCCGTTGTTGGATGACAAATCACCGCGACCCATCCCTAGCAGTTGCTTTCTCCGTTTATGTAAATGAGCAGGATTAGCAATGCTAACATCTCATCTGCGCTGTGCTTTGTGTATGTGTTGGCGTTTGCCTGTTCAACCGTATAGGGAGCTGAGAGCCCTTTATATTTTTCAGTGTCTGGATGAAGTGAGCTGATCTGAATGAATCTTCAGTGCTCCTCTTCCACCCCCTCATATCTGCCAGCGTTTTTCTCCACATCACACACACTCTTTAAAAAAACGTATCACGTCACTCTGTGTTTGTCATCATTTCTCAGTGGCCAGTAGGTTGCGTTTGAGTTAATCAGTCATTTTTAGCCGAGACTATTTATAGGACAAGTATGTCAGTAGCTGTGGGCTCTGTCTCTCTCTCTTTTGGTCTTTCTGTTTTCTCATTTCTTTTTTGTTCTCTTTCCTTCATTACCATCTGTATTCCTTTCCCTTTAGTCTTGTCTTATCTCATCTCATCCAGGCACTCTTGCTGGGCGTATATATGTTTGTTTTATTTATATTAAATAAGAAACAGAGATTCCAGCAATCCCAAAGGCTTGTTTATAGCACATGTTCCAGCATGGTTTATTGTGCATAAATGACATTCATAGGACAGTGCTTTGTTGTAGATCTGCAGGTCTGTGTAATGCTATAACGATTGCTTTCACCTTTTAGGGGTTTTCAGATAAAACTGAGAAACCAAGTCAGGTGGCACAATTAATTGATAACATAGTCAGAATTATGGCTGCTGCACAAATTGTGAAAAGTGTCGACTACTTGATTCTGTTAAGGTCTGCTGTAGTTGTGTTTGAGCACTGTAGCCAATTAATAATTGTGATAATTGTGACACATGGCAGAAGCATTAACATACCCAAAGACACAATGATAAAAATTATACTTTGCTACTTGTTATTTATAATTTATGGAAAGGGGACATTGTCACTGCAGAGAGCACTTTATTAAATACACATTTATATACACCCATCATGCTTACAAGTTTAGTCATCAGTATTTTTTAACTAACCCAAACATTAAAATGCTTTTGCATAAATTTATTTTTTGCAAATTATGCTACTAACTAAACAAATGTTGGCCTACGGGTTAGTGAGTCAGGGTTGTAATCAGAAGGTTGCTGGTTCGATTCCAGAGCCGGCAGGTTAAGTGCACAACTTAAATGCCCTTGAGCGAGGCACCTAACCCCCCAATTGCTGCCCGGGCACAGTAGTGCTGCCCACTTCTCCGGGTGTGTGTGTGCTTACATCTTGCAGTGTGTGTTTGCTCCTCACCAGTGATGGGTTAAATGCAGAGGTCACATTTCGGGTGTGGGTTACCATACCTGACAAAATGTCAATTTCACTATACGCATACATGGGATTTCATACATTAATGATAGTATGCGTCCACAGCAAATACAGCATCAACTACAGCAAAGCTAGCCATTAGACCACGCCCCATTGCCCTGTTTCTCCATGCTAATTAGGCTGTCTAACCAGTAGCGGCCTACTTCTGTATTTGACGCTTGGCAACACCCCGAAGAGTTGAGTAATGAAACAGCTATTATTAATTGGTCCCATTTCCTTACCGAATATTTTTCCTACCTGATAGCTCTCACAATCTCTCACCTCTGTGGTATTTCTTTATTGGAAAAAAAACTCGAGTTGATGAAGTTACTGTTACGGCAGTTTGACGTCTTATATTTGCATATTTAAATCAACATGCTTTATTTTAGAAGTGTGTCCCACGGACAATATTACCGGCACAATTTCAATCCAGCACAACTAGTTTGTGTATTTGGGGGTTGTTATATTTAAAAACATCTGGACATTTTTGGACACCTAAGACTAAAAACCATTGCATTTAACATGGCATCATCCTTTCCTGCCTTCCTTAACTTACAGGTCTGTTCTCTGCCAGTGAATCGGTCTTGTATTAATGCTGTCAGAAAGGATGGAAAATTAATGGTGCATAGAGTGAAATTAAAGCCTTGCCTAATGATGGCACCTATCTGCTTCCTGACCTTGTCTCTGATAGCCCACAAGGGCACTGGGGTGAACCATAAATCTCTGTAATCTCCTTGTACTGTGTGTGTGGAAGTCTATAGAATGTCCACATTTAAATGGTTAAGCAAACGTGTGTGTGTGTGTGTGTGTGTGTGTGTGTAAGTCTATAGAATGTCCACATTTAAATGGTTAAGTAAACGTGTGTGTGTGTGTGTGTGTGTTTGTGTGATGAATGCTTGTTATATATGGAAGCTGTGAAGTCACAAAAAAAATGTGCACTAGCGTGTGTGTGCTACTACTGGGTATAGCTGTATGCTGCATAAATAAATGAAATTGGTTCTGTGCACTGGTGGTTAATTATACACTGTGTGTGCGTGTTTTATATGTGTGTTTATATGTAAAGGTTACGTCTGGACCTAATTATTTTTAAAGGGAAAAATATTCACATCACATTTCCTTAACAAATGGCCTTTTGAAATTCATAAAGGGCACATCATCCTAACTGTAATTGTGCATGAGCATGCGTGTTTGTGAATGAGAATCTTCTCATACCTGCCGCATTCACAACCTCTCTTCCTTCCTCAATCCCTGCTTCTGTCGTCATAGCAACCCTCAGATGATGACAATAGGGTTTTTTTGAGGGGGGTATAGGTGGAAAAGAAATAGGGAAGGAAGGAAGAAAGAGAACACAAAAATGCTTGTTCTCCAACTGATTGGCTGATTGCCATTGCTCATCAAATTCCTTCACATCACTGGCAGTATGACTCACCACAGCCCTGCCCAAACAATCTCACCCACTCATACTTTCTGGCTCCATCTCTTTCTGATTGATCTTTTCTTGCATGTTGTCTCCCCATTGTCATCATGATGCTAATGACAACCATGACCGGATGTATTTTCAGAGGCCTCGTCTGCTTTAGTCCACATGTTGTCTGATGTCCTATAATAGCTGTGAGGGGTTGAAATGGCTTACATAATGCCTTTAATATGTACAGCATCAGGGTAAACACAATTTATGATGTAAAATCTGCAGTATATGGGAGATGATTAGACAAGATTAGACAACATCTTGGTTCAGAAAAACCCAGAGTTTTTACACAAGTTTCTGTTTTTGCTTCTGATTGATTTTGCTCCAGAGGTTTATTCCTTAACCTGTTCTGAATACCAATCAATGAAGAAAATGTATTTTTAAGCTGTATCTGAATGTTTCTCACATTTGTTTGCTCACATTCTTGCAGGGATCTGCCTCAGTATGGACACAAACAGTGGCAGTCTTATTTTGGCCGAACATTTGATGTATATACCAAGCTGTGGAAGTTTCAGCAGCAGCACAGGTCAGCCCTGCAGAAAGATCTATTTTTAAAACAGAAAAGCTCAAACACAAAGCAAAAAACATAAGTCTTACGTTTTAAAGTGCACATAAAGTCTTTTTTTTGATATTTCCTCTAAACACTACAGTATCAGTGACATCAACATCATATTGACAGTGAGAGATCTCTTAACTATGTTTACTTTACTGGAGTATAGACAGGTCCTGGACAACCGGTATGGTCTCAAGAGGTGGCAGATAGGAGAGGTCGCCTCTAAAATTGGCCAACTGTACTACCATTACTAGTAAGAAACTTTCCTTTCATTTGCTTATTTAGCTTAATTCAGATACGATCTCAGAAGCACCTGAAGACTTTTTTATACTTTTATCTTTTGTTTTGTCTCCTTTAGCCTCCGCACTTCAGAAACGAGCTACCTAAACGAAGCCTTTTCATTCTATTCGGCCATTCGCCAACGATCATATTATCACCAAGTCAACAAAGAAGACAGGTGAAGAGAGGCTACAGAGAATCGTAGCGAGCACAGCTGAGGCTTATTTGATTTATTTGGTTACGATGTTCTGTGAATATCTTCAAATGAGGCTTAATTTTGAGCAAATAGTAAAGACAAATGACCTCTGCTTTTCTTCTCTGGGCAGGCCAGAGCTGGTGGTTAAAAAGCTGAGGTATTATGCTCGCTTTATCGTTGTTTGTCTGTTGCTCAACAAGATGGACCTGGTTAAAGTGCTGGTCAAGGTAAGTCATGGACAGCAGACCAAATGGATTCTTTTACAAATGTTACATAGCTTATTGTAGATATTCAATCAAACAGAGATTCTCAACAAAGGATCGGTCAATAAGTTTGTTGGCTGTTTGTGTGGTAATGTTTTGGCATTGTTTCAAATTAAATTACAGCTATTTTGTGGATTTATTTTCATTTTATATTTTGTTTAATGAAGAACATTTCCCTGTATTGCCTGCAGTGCTTTATTTTTGGGGAAGAAAACAACTGTATGGTCTATACCAGCGCGTCTAAGACATCCATCTGTGTCTTGTGTGCGTGTGTCTTTCTGCAGGAGCTTTCGGAGGAGATTGAAGACTACACCCAGCGCTTCAACACAGAAGACCAGCTGGAGTGGAACCTGGTGCTGCAGGAAGTTGCTGCTTTCGTGGAAGTGAGTTTTTAGTCTATATTTTGGATTAGTACCATCAGTATTGCAAGATTAAAGTCATGACATGACATGAGGCCATTCCTGAGTGAAACAGATGGGGTCGTTCAATGAGAAAAGCTGTATAATGGTATTAGATTTCATCCATTGGGAATTAAATGGCTAAAGGAGGGTGGTTTCTATATAATAGGCGCTTGAAGGGGAGGGGTTAAAAAAGAGCTTGGTGACATCAGCCTGAACAGAAAGTTGTTTCAGAGGCGTAGAACGGCATTGTTTTATTTGGGGATCATTATGAAAAAAAATCTTTAAAATAATGTGCACAGTAGCACAATAGACCCTTAATACAACCTTGTCTTACTTGAAGATCAGATTTAGTGCATTCTTTAGAAAATCACATTATATTTATAGTTTGCTTTACAGATGTGGCTGTGTTTTTGTATTTGAACTTACATAGGCAGATCCACTTATGATACTAAATGATGACAACGGTGTGGTTGTCATGTCCAATCGGCTGCAGGAAGGGGGCGTGCCCCCACTTGAGCAGGGCATGGTGGTTGGCCAGCTCTCCTTGGCAGATGCGCTCATCATTGGCAACTGTAACAATCAGGTGGGCGCACGGTTACATCTCTGTTCTAAAAAGCAAAACACCTAGCAAGCTGAACAAGTTACATAACATGTCAAATTCAAGCAGTGCCCTCTTATGTAAATTAAAGCACTTAAAATGCAGACACTTGAAACATATCATGTGGATCACACATCACGATTTGTACACTGCAAAAAATGTTTTATATATTTTTATAATCAGTATTTTTTTGTTTCCAGCACAGATTTCTTAAATTATGTTAGATTGACACCTATAACCGAGTGTAGTAGTACATTTTGTGTTTGTAGTCTGGCTTATAGTAAGCTTTTGTAATGGTTGAATTGTATCTCCTTTGCTATTTGTTTATCCTCAGGTGAAGTTTAGTGAGCTGACTATCGATATGTTTCGTATGCTTCAAGCCCTTGAGAGGGAACCAGTGAACCTGGCCACACAAAGCTCCAAGCCAGGGACACTTGTAAGAGAAGACTCTTACACTCTCCCTGTCACTCTCTATGTTGAGTGTTTCTGAGTATTTTCATCTATTCTCCCTCGCATATTTCACCTTGCTCGCTCACTGCTCTTTCTTACTTATCCCTCTCTCCCTCATTTCTCTCTCTGTGTCTCTCTATCCCTCTCTCACTCATTTATCTCTCTTATTACAGGAGCCCAATGAAAAGCCGGCCAAGCGAGAGAATCCTCATAAATATCTCCTCTACAAACCAACCTTCAGCCAGCTTTACACTTTCCTGTCTGCCTCCTTCAAGGTTTGGCGGATGTCATTACCTATATTTAGCACCTGTCAGTTGGCTATTTCATTTGGCTATTTGCATCCTGTTTTAACACTGTACTAACACAGAGACCCTGTAGCTTTAAACATGACGATTCAGCTTAAAGACACCAGAAAATCAAAACTGGAGTTATGTGACTTACTGTCACCATGTAAAATGTCTTTTTCTTCAAGAAAAATAGACCAAAATATTGATGACTCACGCGCCACACACATTTTAATCCAATCAAATGTTTAAGATAAGAATTTCCTTCCCAGTAATATTACCTGCAGCAAGTTGACTAGCAAGTCAATTCATGGCTGTGATGCAACTAAAGCTTATTGCTTATTTCGACAAGAAATACATCAATACAAGACAGAAAATAGGCTCGCCAAGTCATTTCAGGTGGTCATTAAGATTCAGGGCCTCAGTATAATAAGAGTGAAGGGCTCAGATACATTACAAACTGCATTTTTGCATGTAATGTTCTGAGTGACAATGCATTTCTGTGTGTGTGTGTGTGTGTGTGTGTGTGTGTGTGTGTGCATGGCACGCGTCAGGGGTGTTAAGATGTTACTGTCTCCTCTGCCTGTTGCGCTGCTGGAGCGTAGCACCTCATGAGTGTGAGGAAAACCCACACGCACATGACTCAGAGCATTACACGTTTCTACAGAGCATTTCATTTTTAGCCCTTAGCATCCCTATTTTTAGCTTCTTTTCCATCTTGCTGCTTGTTTTTTTAATAAATGTTGGCAAATAATTGTTACTGTCTTTTGTATCGGCTTCTTTATCCATTTTCTGTCATTAGTTATTCCAGTGTTTTCTGTTTTGACTTCTGTAACTCCAAAGACCCGTATGGCCCCATCAACACCAAACCAGAAAGACGTTTATTTTAGCTCATGTTTTATTGAATATCATGTAGTGTTGTCATTAATATTTATAAATTGGCCATTATTATCGTAATTCACTTTTAAAATTGATAGAAAACTATCAATATTGTGTGTAAAACACTCACTGAGTTGCTTCTACACACCTACTGGCATCATACTGTTATGACTATACTGGTGGCAATCATAGAAATATTTTTCTGAGAAAGACCTAATAGGGAATTTATTTTTAAATTAAAATCCGATGTGACATTTTACGAAAGTATTGTTAAGAGAATTTATGACTTACAAGTAACAAAGGGCTACAGGTTTTAACAAAGCAAAATTAAAATCCTTCCAAGTTCCCCCTCAAACCTGCTTAAGTGCTAAAACCCCTGCTTAAGGCTCACTCAGCTATTCTATGTGTGTGTGTTTGTGTGTGTGTGTGTAAAAATGAATACTGTTTTTTATGAATAATGTTTTTTAAATGTTGCTTGGAATGTATTATTACAGTTGAGGCTGTTATTGAAATATTTCGCCTGTGTAACACGTATTAATTAAGCTCTCTGTAACACTCGTTTTGCTTTTGCAGTATTGTGAATGATCAGATTTAATTATCTGATTCAATGGATGGATTTTTCTGTTCTCCTCATCGAGGCTTTTATTTTCTTGCACTAATTCATTGATTGATAGGAGCTGCCAGCCAATAGCGTGCTGCTTGTGTATCTCTCAGCCACTGGAGTTTTCCCTACCGGACGCTCAGACTGTGAAGGTACGCTGAGGTGCCCTGATCGATTTCTGATGTTTTGTTTCTGATCTTTTGCTCTATCTGATATTGCTGTCTGAAGTGGAATGTAATTAATTTATTATTATTCATGATGAGTCTGGCACAATAACTATCCAGTAGATACAGGTTTCATTTCGTTCATGTAATTTGCTCTCTATAAAACTGCTCTCACAGGCACTTCTCCTAAAGATCCCTCTATATTTTTGTTTCCATCTCCTGTATGCTTATCGTACCGTCTCTCTCACACAATGATTGCATTACAGCCCTAAAATTAAGATCCAGTTAAAGAAATAATCAGGGTTAAATATGACTTTAGCTTTATTAACAGTACCTTGATAACCTTAGAAGTTCGATTTATCCCACAATTTGTTAAAGCAGGCAAAAAACATGTTTTTAGTAATGCACTTGCAATGAAAGTATATTGAAAACATGTACAGCACAAGAAACAAATTAGTTATAATAAATCACACTGATTCAAAGATACCAGAACTCTTAAATTTTATATTTGTTAGCACGAGTCTGGTGTAAAACATTTACCAACCCTGTTTGTACAAAGTTCTTTCAGATCTTATGGAACGACCGTGTAAAGCTGAGTCCCTTATAAACATGTCTATATTGCAGAGCTTCATATGCACAGAAAACCGTTTCCCATGATGCTTCACTCTGATAAAGAATCCATAAGGAGCGAGCAGTCTTAACATATCACATTTCACATGTATATAATTACAGGACCTTATGACTTTGGTGGCGTCCTGACCAATACTAACCGAGATGTGGTGAACGGTGAGATGGTGCAGAAGAGGAACCAGGCGCAAAAAGAGATGCACTGGTGAGACCGCACTCCATCTATCATTGTCACCCACTCTGTGGTAGCCTACATAGACACTAGCATGTGCTTAGTGTTCATTTCGGCATTAAAGGTGCAGTAAGGGATTTCTGTAAAGGATTTCTTTTAATACACACACAGAACAGACATATAGCAAATATTCAAATAATAGTTTGTTTGGTTTCTCAGAAATGCCTCACTGTACCTTTAAGGTGTTTTTCTGTGATGCATGTGCAATGTGTTTTTCAGCCTTCACCCAGGAGACCTGTTCCCCTTTACCAGGAAACCTCTGTTTATCATCGTCGACTCATCCAACAGTACAGCTTATAAGGTGAGCGTAAGACATCAGCTGTGTCTTTCTGTCACACGCTCGCATTTCTTTCATCATTGCACCATTCTGTGACATCATAAGGCCATCATCCATTATTCAGGAACAGCCATGTGCTTGCTCTATAAATATGATGGTCTGTCCATAAGCATAGTCAGCAGTGAGATAACTTGAAAAAGGAGTTAAAAACAGCACTGTTATGGTTTTGTCTTCTCGAAGAATAATTTGATCACCCTTTGTTTAAAGTTTTGTCCTTCAACTGATTTTATTAGATAAATGCTTAGGTCTGTAATGGAGCGCCCCCTTGTGTACATTTTGTAGTTCATTTAACAATTGTCTACTAGTAAAGTAAATTTAATGTGTATTATTTGTCTCTTAACGTTAATATTATGGCTACCTCCTTTCTCTCCACAGAATTTCTCCAATCTGTTTGGTCAGCCAATGGTATGCCTGCTCTCTCCGACAGTATATCCGAAGAGCATGCAAGGTCTCCTTTTCTGCTTTTTTGTTCCCTATTGGTTTGGCATTCCATTCCGACTTTAAAATCTTATTGGATAACCTGAATTCAAAACCATTGAAAGATGCAGAGAAACCATTTTATAGAAGCCATAAGCCACTTGAGTCCACACTTTACAGTGAATACCAGTACATCTGATTTCATCTATTTCATCTTTTTCAGTAGTTGTATTATTTACAATTTATGACCGTAATTCATTTATGATTATTTAATTCGAACTATTTTTATTACTTATTACTCACAGACCAATCTCAGCGTGGGAGTTTGTTTACTCTCTTCCTCTACAACCCCCTCATGGGCTTCCTGACAGTCTGTGGACTGACCAGCATGCGCTATGGATTGTGGGAAAAGGCCCAGGAACTCCTGCGGAAGGTTTTCCAAGACATCGGCCAGATGATCACCAGTTCACGAGTCATCGGTAATGCTAGTGTGTTTATTTTTTTAAATGCTTTTATGAGTTTTTATACATTAAGCATTTACCGGTGGCTGATCAGACTGGCTGATCACTGTTGTCGTGTTGGCTGTATTTCAGATCAAGCCTATCTGCAGTTTTATGGGGACGAGTTTCTGCGTTTGCTGACGATACGCTTTGTGTTCTGCTGCGCCACACTCCGATTACACAAGCTCTTTCGGGTGAGAATGATCAGAATGAAAATTATACATGTTCATGTAATAAACACAATTCGGTTAATAATAATCAATGAATAACAATATTACAGCAACAAATAATGTTACAAATCTGACTCATCATTAGGAAATTATTGGTCAGGAGACATTGATTGCAGGTGTGGTTTGTTTAGGTCGTGGAAGGTAGGGAAAAAAACAATCCTAAATAATTTTCAGTGTCTTGTGCCATTAAAACTGAAGTTAAAAATAGTTCAGATAGATCCAAAAATAGCGACATCTTCAAAAACCTGCATTTCGCTCCATTCTGTTGTGCTCTGCACAGTATAATCTCCTTAAATACGAGAACGCATCCTCGGTCAGGCTCTACTTATTCACGTGTCATGTTAATAATTTTGCATCTATGCATATTTATTACAGTATATTAAAACATTTTAATAATTGATTTTAGGTGCATCCTTAATAACTTTTGCACGATAAACATTTTTGGAACTGTTGAGAGTCACTGATTTTTAATACTCAGTGAAAATAAACTTAAAATAAAAAATGCAGCCAATTTTGCAAAACCAAAGAACCAAATAAATTATTGACCAAAAAGTTTAAATGTTCTTAAATTTTAAGGTACTAAACCTGTCAGATAAGTAAGTATAGTTTGTCGACGAATCATAGATACAGCATCTACATCTATTGTTGCTGTTTTTGGATGTTGGATGAGGGACCTATTTCTGTGTGCCTTACAGGAAGTGAGGAGTTTTCCAGAATCATATCCCCCGCTGCCCAGACAGGAGATGGTGGAGAGCAGCCTTCTACAGAAGCATGTGCTGGAGATGGCAGCCATGTTGGATGTGCAGAACCTTTTCTCTGATGGCATGTTGGATAACTATTGACCACATGGTGGCACCATGCCAATGTACGCACATACATATGCTCATGCCCTTACACAGCTCATAATATAGGTAGTTTCTTATGAATAAACTTCCTGGGTGTTTAACCTATTCTCTAAACATTTAGATCTAAATAGTTTAATAACTATTCAAGAGAAATGTTTCATCCTTGTGGGCAGATATTTACAGTTTGTCATGTTCACATATATTTCTAGATTTTAAGGATCTGCGCACACCCAGATGCAAGCGTTGCTCCCGGCATACAGGAGAACACATTGATTTAATACATGCATGTACTGTATGAGTGCAGGCACAGGGCTGTTCAGACCTGTTGAGGGCAGCTATCACAGTTTCAGAAGGTCATGAGAGAGCACAAAGAGTATAAGATAACAAGGGAAATTGGGTGATTATAGATTGAGAAAAAAGAATCATGAAAGTTATAAAAGAAAACATTAAAAACTTTTTTATTGTAATTGATGTTATTCCAAGGAGATTCTTCCAAACGTTTAAGATAAGCCTAACGCTTTGGCGGAACGCATTTTTGAGAAGGAAGATTGTTTTTCTTCTTAACACTTTGCCTCTGCAACGTTTACACAACTTTTCCATAGGGAGCGTGCTGCATGTTTGCATTTTTGGTTTGTTGCTTTGACGTTCGGATGTTTTTTATACATCTTGTCTTTTCTGTTTGTTAGTTTTTCCGTCT
>JAZGTI010017980.1:0-11885 GCA_036877585.1 Botia kubotai
TTCTTTTTATAAACTCTGAAGTAACTGCTACATTTGAATGAAGTCAGGAACTATAAATGAATCATTCAGATTTCGTTTCGTAAACTGGATCAAACGATTTATTGAAAAGATTGGAAGGACTTGTATCATTCCAAGGGTTGTATTGTAATAAAATTAGAGCCAAAGACAGGCTGCCAGGATTACTGTGGGAACTTTTGTAGTTTCCACCTTAATGTGCATATTTTAGCCATGTCCATGATTTAATTTTAATAGTGTATTTATTTTGTGTGTTTGAAGCAAAGGTCTCTAGGCCAACCTTGTTCTGTACATTGGAGTAAATCCTTCAAAAGGAGCTTGAATGGTTCCATTTAGTGATATATGTCTTAAACGTGTGATTTCTTGGCCGCAGATTAAGACTAATCTCAAAATAAAAGGGATTTTCCATGGAGAATCACTGTTGATAATGCAGTTTAGTACAGGACTAAGGTTAATCTGTTTCTGGGAACCAGACCAAGATGATGCAAATATGAACTAATTCTGTTCACAGATATGAACTAGAACTGTTTCACGTGATTACACTGCTTGGTGTGCAGAATAAGCAGCTGGAAAAAAGACATCTTTGCAGCGCTTGTCAAATCAAAGAGAGATACAGGAATACCACACTTTTTAAAGAGCTGAACAGACAGCATATCAAAGCACCAGAACCAAGAGAAATCAGTCTTAATGTAAAGTGATACACACAGCTGTCTGGCTACGCTGGGCTTGCCATTTTTCACCTCACCTCAAACAAAGAGGCCATATGGAGCCAATAGTCCGATTTTTACTCCAGTCACTTGATTTACTAGGAAGAAATGGGCATCACCATTAAATGTCACAGGCGTTACCTGGTGTTGTGATAAAGTGTACTGTACCTTCAGCTGTGATTTATCGAACTGTAGTTGCCCTGGGATTTGACCCCTTTCTGAGGACATAGCTTGTTTATAAAAAGTAATGATTCACTAGTAGAAAGAGAGAGAGAGATAGAGGAGGAGAAACACTGGTGTTTGATTGTGTATTGAAGACAGTGGCGGCATTTTAGACATTACAACAATTTCTTTTTCAGTCAAGAAACGCAATGTGACTTGAGAACCAAAATGTTGAGACACTAGCAGAGTGCAAGTCTTGTGGGTGTGGTACTGCAGCGTGCCCATGGACGCCGGTCGCAGAGGGAGGGGGCTGTTGCAGCGTGTCTTTCTCTCTCGAATTCCCGCCCCCTTTGCCACTGCCATCTCTTGGCTTTCCCAGAATGCCCTCTGTCTGTGAGCACTGGCCTGAAATGAAACTACGAGGGCCCGCGCGGAGAGAATGGGAGCTTTGTCTCAGCTGCCATTTACACTGTCTGGGGGCATAGAGAGAGAACTCAAAGAGAGTGTCTGATTGCAAATTAGCACAGCCCAGGGCTCAATGCTCTGTACGCTCATACACGCTTGCTCCGGTGGTGTGAGGCGTGGAGAAAGTTCTGTATTAAACACCGCTGAAGATCATTACGCCCTTTGGTTCTATTGAATAGCGCCACATTTTAGTCAGGGGCAGAAAAAATAATTAGCTGCAGGCTTCTTCTTATTCGACTTGTATATGACCGAGGCATTTGGGGTTGTTTAGTATGCAAGTAACGCTGGGTCTGAATTTGTGATTAGCTGAAAGACAAAGGGTGCAGCCGGTGCACTGCGGGAGCGACGTCTCCACTTCAGCGGGCGCTACGAGTGGGCTGCGTTTCAGTGTGATTGACACACGTCAGATCGCATGCGACTTGTGTGACGGCTCTATTTGCCGTGAGAATATACCATGTTTGCGTTACGAATCTGAGTGTAATCATGAGACCATTTGACCTAAATCCGTTCTGGCCAAATGTAATTGTCTTTGAGATAATCAGTTGCCTTAGGAAGCAATTTCTAACCATGCGGCCATAAAAGCTGTATTAAATGTCATATAATCATATCTTCCCCTCACTTGCTGTTTTATGAAGCCCTTGCAGGCATAAATGTTTTCCCTAGTTTCTTTTTATTGTATGTAAGCATTTATTTATGTATTTGACAGGCATGTAATGCTGGGGATAAAAACGGTTCATGGTAAGCTTTATGTAAACATATGATGCCGTGTGAACTCAACAACCTTTCCTTAATAATCTGCTTGCCACAAACTCCTGTTAATTCCTATGAGGGCGCTTTGTGTAGGACATAAACACACGCGTGTTCACACATAGGAAACAATTCAGCCCTTTAATCTGATTAGTGGCGTCTGTATGGATGAACCTGTGGGTTCATTAGGCATGTCAACCCATCACCCACTGATGTTCTCTAAGCGCTGAAGCAATGATTCTATATTTACATACATCTGACTTTTGTTTCTCAGAACCAAGAGAAAAAGTACATGGTAATTTGTTCTGAAATACATTTGAGCACATTTAGCTAGTATTTATGTCAACCCCATCCTGTAGCAGAACTGAAACAAGTATTTTATACACTATACATTAATTGTTAGTGGCAAGTTGTTATTCTTTTATTTATATTTCTTTACAATAGTAATTAGTTGATGATAGTGTGTGCTAAGTTGTAGAGACTGCTGTTATATTGTGTTATTGTATTTTTCCTCTGTATAATAATGTGTATATAGCTCCTGGCTGAATTACATTTTAAAATACTGTTACTGTTTTATACACCTTTTATCAGAAAATTATTGCCTTAGAGAAAAAAATTAGAGAAAAACTGCCTGATCTGTGTACCTGACAGATTAAAGGTAATTTACTTAGTAAAGATCACTTTTATACAGAATATGCAGACACAAGTTCTTAATATTATTGTTAGCCTGAAAGTATATTTAAAAAAACGCTTTACTTGCATCACGTGTTGTTAACCAAATACAGATAAAAATGCCCCTCAAAATGCCGTTAAATGACCTTGTTAACACAAGCAAACTTCCAGGTACCCCAAAGACCTACTTGAAAAAGTTATAAAATCCAGGACACCTACAAGTTTTTTTGCTAACCTTTACCATTTAAACATCTTTAAATGTTATATACAATGACTGTGCAATCGGCTGAGGCACATTAGATGTTTCACCAAAAATTGGTTGCTCCAAGCATCTTGGGTGTTCCCACAGTTTTTAAGAATTTAGGTCTCTGGATTGTCTGTAATGTCACACTGACTACCTGATTGGGAGATCTGTGTGATCTGTACGTTTTAGGACATCTTAACAAAAAAAAGATCTCAAAAATGTATAGATGTATTTATTATATATTGATATTTCCTCATGACACACGACATCTATAATATTAAATATATTAATAATAAATATTATAATATAAACATTTTAAAAACATCTTTTAAACTTTTAGTGAAGCACCTAATTTTTAGCATCTCATTACCTTTTTGCACAGTAGGCACACACTTGTACTTAGTGGATGTAAATTGCTAGTTTTACTCCCGGCGAGGCAACAGGTATTTTGTCTGTTTAATGTTTATTTTATGCCTCAGCAAATATCAGATATAATTTCAATCACCCTGTACCCGTTTCTTTTAAAAATGTTGATTTGGACCATCAAGATCGTCTTTAAAACCACCCCTTTATTTGCTGTGGCTTTTATTTATTGTGGGTTTTTACAGACGGTTTGCTGAATCAGTTCGGCCAGACCAGATTTCTCACTTCGACACTTTAACCTCAGATTTTAGACACACTGACATCGATATCTTATGAATGCACGAGCAGCGCGCCCGAATCGCTTCGGATCGTTTGATTTTCGTCGGTTTGATTAAATACTCGTCGAGATGACTAACTCCCGTAAATCTGAGGTAAAATCTGTCGAACGGGTCGAGCTCGACGGTCCTGTGAATTATAAAATAAACCTTAAACCAGCAACGTTATATATATAATCTGTTAATCAGCAAACCGTGTGCTTAATGTGGCGCTGATATTAGATAGGTCAGCGGCTGCTGTCTGGCTCTTTTGTAACGGTCGCTGTGTGTCAGTGTGTGTGAATCACAGTTCACCTTAGTTGAACTTGTGTGATCTAGTTCACGGTAGTGAGAGGCTGTCGGTCCGGTCCTGGTGGCTGCGGGGAGGATGACCAGCTATTCTTAAACGTTAAAAACGAATCTGTCCTTAAAAGACGCGGGCTGCCGTCATTTTTCTGTGCGGATGGGAAGGTTGTGATAGTTTGCGCGTCTCCGTGCGTGAAGCGGAGGGACGTAATAACGGCCGTTTGTGTTTTAAACTCGCTAAAGTATCCGCGCGACAGGAATCCACCGTGAAGAATGACATCACTTCAGCTTCACTTCAGCCCAAATAATATTCTCAAAACAATCGTTGTGGCTTTATTCACCGACTCCCGATAAGTTTATTTTCCTTTGTTTGTTTGTCTTTGGGCTTTTCCGTTTCTAACGAGAAGCGAAGAGCACGAATGATCCGGAGGAAGCAAGACGCGGATAAAACGCGGCGGTATTTAATGTAAGTTTGTCGTTATTGCATTTGAGTGCGTTACGTTAGCGGGTTTTCCCAATTTTTGGTTTAATTTCGCCGTTATGCTTTGCATAAACTTGAAACTGTATTCGATAAACATGTGCAGCTGCCATATGGGACATTATTGAGCCGGGCTGAGAGCTGTAGCCTAGTTTCCAGGGCTTATTTTCCTGGTATCGGATGAGAAATAACTGTCGTGCTCGTACTCGAGGTCATCGAGTTAAACGAGGACTAGCTCGTATTATTAGTGCAGGTTGGGGAGAAAGAGAGTAACAGACACATAAGAGGTAGAAAAGAGGTCAGTTTCTCATGGCCAGACGTTTTTGTTCACGCTTTTCTAATAATCGACCGTGTTGCTGTCTGTTGTTTTTTTATAGCTTCTCTTCTGTTGCAGCCAGACTGAAAGCACCGCGAGACATATTTGGCCTTATCTTCTCATCTAAATTAGAAATAAATCGAGTAAGCGTAACTCCTAAATGCAATTTTTTAACTTAATTATTTCTGCAAGGCTTTACCGTGTTTTTTAAGGCAAACTGGCTATTTTCCTGAAATAATCGAGGCTATTTGCAATGTGCCATACAACTTAATTTTATTTGAATTCTTAGATGACACTCTTATAGTAATTTGTTCTCCTTTTTATTCATGCGTTGATATCTTACGTGGTTATCTAGATTTGTATAATACATAGAGATATTCTTGGAAAGTAGACAATATGACCCTTTTAGTCAGGGTGTTTTCCACGAGGCAGATTATAATGCAGTTATTTGAGTACATGGCACAGAGACAACTCATAAATAAACTGGTAATTTGACCAAGATTCTCTACTTTAAATTACTATTACTATTGTTGTGGGCAATTTATATAGGCAATGAGAACAGAGCTTATTCTGAAAGGTTAGGCAGTGTGTGTCTGTGTGTTGCAGTTTTGCTTGAAATGGCGAAATGTTCTCTGGGACTCAGCCCAGAGATGGAATGTACATCCACCTTTTTATCTGATTTATCTGATAAGGATTTTGTCCTTAAATATATAGTTTCAAATTCTTTTAGGGTGAGCCATTCTTTAAACAGTTTCATGTGACGGTAATGTGCTGTCATAATAGAGGCGAGATTTATATGCACTTTATACGTACATAATCATCAAACAAAACATACAAATTCCGTAAACAAACTAATACTGTAATTTTGAAATATTAATCTGCTGAGAACCATAAACTGCAGGTATTGCTTGCTATCGATTGATGTTTACTGGACAAAAGGATCGTTATGTATAGTATTTTTGACAGATTAAAAGTGCATAGATTAATGCAGTTTTTAATGTATCTGTAAAACTTTATTGTGAGGGTTTACCTCTGATTGTTGACCAGGAAAACACCTCTGTGTTGTGCACACATGCTATAACATGTTACCCGATGTCCTTAAAGATTTGTTATGCTGATTGTGCACTTACCAAGTTGGTTGTGACGGCCTGCTTATGTTCTAACTTCCTTTTTTGAATCAATTGTACTGCTAAAGTTTAGAAAAAAAGTAATCTTTCCCACTCCTTCACCCAGAAGGAACATAAACAACTTTAAACATGGTTTGAAAACACTATTTTATCACTGCTGGATTTATTGGCCCATGGTTATTTGTAAAATGTGTGTTTTGAATTCTTTGTCAGTCTGTTTGGTGGTAATTTTTGGCAGGCGTGGATTGTGATTAGAGTAGTGTGTTTTGTGTGTCATCATGTAAATAAGTAAAAGACTTGTAAGTGTGCGGGGCACCAATAATATGACCACAGTACATTAGAAAAATTCAAAAGCATAGCTTTAGTCATCTTTATTGTTGTCTAAAACAATCTGAAGCATAAAAAGGGGAATTGTTTTTAAATATAGAAATGTTAAAAAAGTCTTACTGTTTAAAAAAGTCTTGCTCAGCTGTTTTACATTTGTTTGCTCACATTTTGTGACCCCACATTCATTATAAAAGGCAAACACTGTTTCAAGGCGTGTATGTTTCCATAGTCAATTTTTCTAGATATAGCCTTGTGACAAAGAGGGAGATTAGAGCACTGATGATGTCATAATTTCAGAACTTTAAAAAGGCCATCAGTCCCCTTGTCTTAATGTTGTCACTCAGTGCTTGACTTATCTCGCCAAAAGTATCTTTCAATTTAAATCTCCTGTTGGGAAAAATAACCAAAGCGCCATTGAACTCAGAGCTGTGCAACGGGAAGAAACCAATGCAATGACCAAGACCAGATCGCATGCAGTACGTCTGGCTGGGTTCGTACAGTGTGTGTGTGCGCACACTGGAAGTGTCTTTCCACGACTGGCCCCTGGTGCTACAGCCACGCCAAACTGTCAGTCCCACAGGAATGTCTCCCCAAACTCTACAACAGATGACAGAAATTTGGCGTATGGTATTGTCATATGCTCTCTCTCTCTCACCCTTTCTTTTCTCTCTAACTTTTCGCTTCGTCCCTCCTCTGCTTTTGTGCTCGGCCTCGACTTTTTCCATGCGCTCTCCTCTTCTCCCTGCTGCATTTCTGTGAAGACTTAAAGCCAAGCTTGTAATGTGTCAACATGACCTGGCCTAAGTTCTGTAATAGGAGCATTTCACTCGGCCTTTTGAAACGGTGCGGCAGTAACGACAGGCGCTCCCTTGCGGCCATCTTTGCTAGAAACGCTTTGAAGAACACAAGATAATTGAGCAAAGCGTACCGAGGCCTTCAAGATTACAATAAGGCAGACAATCCTTCTTCTTGCTGGCCCGCACCCAAGCACGTTTACCTCAGCTAACCCGTCCGAAAAGCACACATCATTTGAAATTTAAAATAAAAACTCCACGGGGAGGGGAAGCGCCTCCTCTAACCTGACACGTTCGCACAATCAATCGCTCGCTGTTGTGTGGCTCTCTAGGACAGAAGCGGTCCAATGATTTGCATGGCTGCTGGTGTCAGCTGAGGTCAGGGGCGTGTCCCGAGCTTTTAGCCTGTAGCCTGTCTGAAACTGGCACTAAAAGCTTGCACAGATGTGCGTAAAGGCTGTTACAAGATGCGTGTCCGACGGGAGCATTACAGAGCATTAGAGCGCAGGGGGACGCGGTTAATCTGCTGTGATTCAGTGCAGCAGAGGACAGCTAAAATAACACGCATTCTGCAGTCTGGCGGTTGTGGTTACCTGTGATGCTCGAAGACATCAGGTGACACATTCCGCCTTCATCTGTGTGCGTATGTCTCACGCGAGTGGGTATGGGCGAACCGAGGTTATGTGTGTTTGTATTTGTGTATGTCTGCGTGCGTGTATCAGTTTTAAAGAGAGATCTGGTGGCTATAAGCAGGCAGCTCTTAAGTACTTGACCTAATTTCGCAGGCAGAGAAATATTCAGTAGTGAAGGCCTTCCTCTGTTAGTGTGAGGTTGCTGTGCTGGGTGTTTCCTCCCAGGGTCTAACAGGAAGCTCATGTTTGAGTTCACTTGAGGACAGGGAAAAAGCTTTTCTTTCCACTGTAGATGGTTTTGGAGAGGGGGAGAAAAGCCAGGGACTCAGCTCTGAATCGCCCTTCTGCAATCTGGCATGCGTTTTAGCTTCCTATACTGCTGTATTGTCTGTTTTGGCTGAATTTGCAGTTTTTTTCTTGCTCTGTCAAGAAAGCATCTGTTTTATGGGCTACAGTTAGCAGGGTCTAAGATCCCAAGTCAGAATTACTAAATTAATCCTGTGAGCACATAAAACAGTCCTCAACAGGATTTTGTTTTCTCTCCTCTGGTTTGGTTTTACATTTGAGGTTCTGTTGACCCAGGTATGGCCTCGGGAAACGCTGCAGGGTTCACGATAGGCTGAAAAAACAGATACGTTTATGGGCAGTAGAAATAACTGAAATGACTGTTTGTGCTGCTTGCTGTTGAGATGAATTGTGGCAATGCTTTTCCAGTGAGTTTGAAAAAGTCTTCAATTATTATCATTTGTTCTTCACAGGCTTGAGGAGCACTCGTCGAAACACAGAGAGACTCAAGTTTTGCGAGGCTACGCAGGTGAGAAACAGTGTGAAAAACTCTACTGACCATCAGCACACATTTTACAGTGCCAATCCGTGTCATAACAAGCCGGTTTCATAAAGAAAATACCAACTGTTGGTTTAATTTAAATCAAAGGGCCAAAATTTATTTTACATATAGCTGATTATATTTTATCCAAAGCAATTTACAAACGAGAATTGCTGCTGCATAAGTGATTCATATTAAGCAGGAGTAATAGGTTCGCCATCCTTTTTACTGCCTAATGTAATGCAAAGAGAAAAATTAGGGCGGGGCTTAATTTTAGGTATCATTAATTAATTGGCTTCAAATTGGCACAAAAGTGTGCATTTCATACCAGAACAGAGCCAAAACTAAATGCGAGTTTGATAGATCACTGTCTAAATTTGCATTTGGCTGTCGGTTAACATTATCTAATGTGGTCTACGTGACATCATGGGAACAGGAAAGTCATTTCAGAGAAAGAATGATTAAATTTAGTACACTTATTATAACATTATGAGTCAAAAAAAACTTTATTTGGAATAACATGTAGAGATACAGTTCACAATATATGGTGTCACCAGAAAAGAAAAAAGAAAAAGTGAAGATATTGTTATATTTGTAATTGCTCTGGATATTCAAGCATTAAACATTACTTGTATACCTGTATCTAACATGTTCATGGCTTCAGAGATATTAGTAATCAAAATATGGATGCTTTGTGTCCACCTAACAATTTATTTACGGTATCTACACAGTGCGACAACACAATTAGATTACACCCCTTATAACAGACACACTGTCTACACTGGAAACGCCCAATGCGACGTGACTACAGTCGATAGACCCCCATTTCTACATGCACTCCAGCCACACTTTATTTTCTCCATTTGTCTGAAATGCAGTGATTTGATTCACAATTATATGCGTGCGTAGATTCCTGTGATTTCTTTTTGTTATGTAAGTAATATATTGTGCTTCTCTTGTTATGATTTTAAATAACCGTCAGTCGTTTGTGAACAATTCGAGGTGACGTGCATCCTTCACACTTTGAACAGTTACAGTTAGGACACAGTGTTTTACAAATATAACAATTATATATGGATAATTTATTTATAATTGATGCATTCTTCTATATAGTTAAGGTGTATTTTGCACCCAGTCTACATATTTGATATATGTGTGTGGGGCTTTCTGTTTATTTTGGTGGTATGTCGTATTAATGTTGATTATTCTGTAGAGAAGATTTTTGGTATTACATTTATGTTCTTTTTAAATTAGAACATCTGTATTACATAATCCAAAATGTTCTGATACATGATCACATGATTGAAACATCAGACGGAGATCAAACCTTTCATCAGACAGCGTTCTGATGGGTTGTTCAGAATCTAGGCCATGTCTTTGAAAGCTTGTTTCTATGGTGGGCTGAGCAGAAAATGACGAGAATCAACCTGTTAGTCTCCCATTGCATCATCTTGACTGAAATTAGAGGCAGATTTAAGAAGAAGGGTTCGCAATATCCCCATTGTCTGAAAATGATCGCTTCAGCATGGCTGCGCTCATAACCGCGCTGATCAAACGTAATTTGTACCTCACTGGTAAAATTGTTCATGCACAGACTTCGTTTTTGGCTTCTCTGTGCCTGTCTTTATCTAAATCTGTTCATCACCGTGTATGTTGACATGTTGGTTGTTAAAGGGCTATCCGTGTGCATGAAATCAACATGACAAAAAGGAAAATATTTTTGCGATGTTCGGTTTTGCAGAGAATCGCAGCACCTCCCAGCAGATTTTATTTACATGGATTCAGTGTTCCCAAACTTCCGAAACAATCAGATAAGTTTGGGATATCTTTAGGATAAATTCAATGCATATTGCATACGTTGTGGGGCAGAGGAGAGTAAAGAAAGGGTTGACAAATGTCTTTATCACTCTATCATCTAACGGTCTCCTTCGCACATCCTACCCATTTCCTCGTCTTCTGCAGTGTGGATGTGCTATCAGGTCGTGTGCTGTTTGCAGGTGCCATCCAGATGTTTTCTCGCATGTTCTGATGCGCTTCCTCTGTTTGTACTTAATGTCTTTTTTTGCAGATAGAGCAAAGAACAGAAATGTTTCAGTGTCAAGCGAAAACCATCACGCTCACAAGCATGAGTTTTTAAGATTGATTTATTTGGAAAGTAGCCGTGTAATTTGGGATAGTGTCAAAAATCTAAATCTAGTATTCCAGAGCGACATAGAAATACATAAATAAATGGGAAATTAAAAAATAACGTAATAATATGACGTCAGAGTGAACAGTTACAAGTCGAGGCTTAATCCTGACTACAGCGAGTGAAGTCGCACTACCAAATAGCAGACCGAATTTATAAATATGATATTTTATATGTTATACAATATCATGTTTCATATCAGTAATTATGTTTGTTGTCGAATCATCCAGCCCGAGCAAAACAATTTCCTGAAGATTTGTGGTTGTTTAAGATCTCAGTTCAGATAGACAAGTCTCCCATTAAACCGGCTGAGTTTATTTAGCTGTAATATAGAGGATATGAGAGGGAGAAGGCACTGTTGGTTGGCATTTAGTAAATCTCATTATTTTGCAATACACTTTAAAACCTTAAACTAAAAGTTCTTTTGAGTTCTTTATTTATAAAAAAACCTTGTTAGCAGTAATTCAAATGACAAATTTTCTTGGCCTTTCTCTTGTTGTCCTTTGATGGACAGCCAGAAACGTTTCCTTCACAACATGTCTAAAACCAAACACTTTAAAATGGCTGTGTCAAGTACTATTTTAAAGCAATTAGAGAAGCAAGGAACAAATATGTGGAACGGTTCGGTTAGTAGTCTATGTCATGCTGGCTGATATGGCAGTCGTCTTAGACTTATACTGACACCTGGTGGCATGGATGCAGCATAATGCAGATTTCAGTTATTGGTGAGATTTTATGAATGCATTCGCATGAGTCATGAGTCTGTGAGTGATGGATAATAATGATCAGTCCATGTAAAATAAATCAGCTTTAATTATAGGCCACCAATATCGCTGGATTTCCAGTGTATATGATTTTTAAACACTTTTTGTGTAAAAGAATGACTACTATTTTTTTAGTACTATTCTTTAGGACTAAAACTGTTTAATGAGGAAAAATCTCAAAAACAAGTTCTTTGTAAAAATTTTTTAGAGATGTTTTGAATTACTTCAGTTATTTGATTTCTAAATGTTTTTTTTTAAGTCATATAATGAAACATTAAGTGTAGCATGTAGTCTAAATGTAAAGTTAGCATGCTCATCTTTTTAGAACCAAAATCAAGCATTAAAAAAAAAATAACATCAATCCTGTTGTGTGATCATTAGTTTGTTATTAGCCTTGATTTTAAAGGCCCGAGCTCTGGACTGTGGCTCTCAGCTCCA
>JAZGTI010017981.1:0-11884 GCA_036877585.1 Botia kubotai
ATGTCATTGTTATTTTGCACATAGGATTTGATGCCATAGGTAACGTTTCTGTGTGGTGAACAGATCATTTCTAACATTTTGTCCATTATGCTTGTTTTATTGGTCATCACTGATCCCACCATGTGTGCACACATATTACATAACTCCTACAAGATTTCCCTCAGATCATTTCTTTCTAAAGACATGCTTGAGTTGAGATGGGCTGTTAATGAGTGTTGTTTGCCTCCAGTCTCTGATCTGGCTCCAGTTTTCACATTTATGCATTTGGCAGACTCTTTAATCCGAGACAATTTACAGTGCATTCATGGTATACATTTATCTGTAGGTGTGATCCCTGGTAATCAAACCCATGACCTTGGCTTTGGTCTACCAGGTACACCCAAAACTCAGGCTAATATTGCACGCACGTAATAACAGAGTCAATCTGTGTGTGTGTGTTTGAAATAACTTTGCGTCTCCCAAAAGTTGTAGATTTGCTTAAGCAATTAATATTGACTCTTGAGCTAAGGGAGCGATTGTAAATAAACATGTTTTATATTTCATCAGTAGGGTCTCCAAACCTCAGACAAAAACCCCCTCCACGAAGAGAGACAAATCTGGTAAGTCAAAAATGACATTACAAATCGATTACATTTTGAATTCATAGAGAGCAGCGTTTGTTTATTACCTTCTTCTAATGCCAAGGCATTTCAGTTGCCCAAACCTCCAGAGCCCCCTACTGTGGAAGCAGAGTACTACACCATAGCAGAGTTTCAGTCCAGTATCTCTGATGGCATCAGCTTCCATGGAGGACAAAAGGCTGATGTGAGACTTATTTTCACTCTGGACTCTGTGATTTATCAGTTCTGCAAGCGGCTATCGCTGTACTATGCACACACTCTCCTTTTTTATTACAAATGAAACATGAAATGTGTTGTGTTTATTTTAATTTAGCATTTAGCAGATAATGATAATAATAATAATGTTTAAATATATTTTATACAGCTAATATATACAGTAGTATCTAAACATTCAAACCATGGAAATAACGGTGGTGTTAAAATAGAAGCATGTATGATGTGCTCCTCAGGTCATTGAGAAGAACTCGGGTGGCTGGTGGTATGTCCAGATTGGAGATATGGAGGGTTGGGCGCCCTGCTCCTACATTGATAAGCGCAAGAAACCCAACCTGAGCCGAAGGACCAGCACGCTCACCCGCCCCAAAGTTCCACCCCCTGCGCCGCCCGTCAAAAAACAGGATGCTGAGGATTCACCCTCTCTGGGCAGCTCCGCCTCCAAAGCTCCAGAATCCTCCAGTCAGCGCGTCTATGAGGAGCCAGAATATGACGTCCCTGCTATGGGCTTCGACTCAGATGTGGAACATAATTCTCCAAAACCAGAGCCTCGTAAGTTTAAAATTAAAAGCAATCCAGCAGCTGCGGAGAGGATCGCACAGGCGGGCAAGGCATCGCCTTTGTTGAAAGTGATGACCTCACCCTTGAGGAAACGAAACTCTTTGGAGGACGTGAGTAAGGAGGAGGTGATCTATGAGAATGAAGGGTTTAGGATCTCCTCTGATGACTTTGTATCTCCTAGAGATTCCAGTGGTTGCCATTCAGACACCCCAAGAAGTCTCACCTTGGGTCGCAAACCGCTCGGGTCCTCTTCCTCTCCTGGAGGCGGCAGACCTTTCAGAAAGGTACCCCCTGATCTAGGCCGCAGTCAGTCTCTTGGCCGCGCTGAGAGACATAAGTCATCATCAGATGAATCGGGACGCAATCCCAAAAGAGAGCCCGTCATGCGTAAGGATGTGGAAATCCGGGTCAGTCAGAGTCCCTTAACCAGACCCAAACCTGTGGTGCGACCCAAACCTCTCCTTACAAAGTCAGAGCCGCAAAGCCCAGAAAGAATGGACATCAGCAGCCTACGGCGCCAGCTGCGTCCCACCGGCAGTCTCCGGCAAGGAGCGATCCGTGCGGTACGTGGAGGTGAGGATTCTGAGACAGCTTCCGTTGTGTCCTCTGAAGATTCCATCACCTCAAGAAGTACCTCTGATCTCTCCAGCGTGTATTCTAAGGGTAGCCGAGGTGGGGAATCAGACCATGAGTGTGCATTGTACAGAACCACAGATGCCTATGAACGGGCCCAGGAGTCTGAAGTCAGCTTCCCAGCTGGCGTAGAGGTGGAGGTGCTGGAAAAGCGTGAAAGTGGATGGTGGTACATCCGTTGTGGTGAAGAAGAAGGTTGGGCACCTACCTTTTACCTGGAGCCAGTCAATCATCTCCGCGATGTAGGTGTTCAGGAGGCCCGTGATGGTCCTTTTGTTGATCTCAGTAGCACCAACAAGTCCAACAGCCTTGAGAAGAATGAGCAGAGGGTTCAGGCCCTGAACAACCTCAACCAGCAGAACCTAAGGAGCTTGAGCAATCCTAGCCCACCGATTCCATCGAAGCCACCAGGGGGCTTTGGGAAACCGTCTGCAATGCTGAATGGTTCAGGCGTACGAATGCGGAACGGCGTCCGTCAAGCTGCAGTGCGACCCCAGTCCGTCTTTGTGTCTCCACCCCAGCCTGTGAAGGACACCAACATCCACACGGGATCCTTAAGGAGAAATGAGTCGCTGGGCGCAGGAGACAACATGAGGTCCGGAGGCGGCGTGCGGCGTAACTCGTCCTTCACCGCTGTTCGACCGCAGCCGACGACTGACGTGCGGGTGAGGGCTGGGACCACTATTACTGCACCCGTTGGAAGTTCAAGCCCCATGATTGGCCAGAGGAATGGAATTCCAGTGTCTACAGTAAGACCCAAACCCATCGAGAAGACACATCTCATCCACAACAACCTGCGGGAGGTTTACGTGTCCATTGCCGATTACCGTGGAGACGAGGAGACCATGGGCTTCTCAGAGGGCACCAGCCTTGAAGTTTTAGAAAAGAATCCAAATGGATGGTGGTACTGCCAGGTTGTGGATGGCCTACATGGGCGTAAAGGCTGGGTGCCATCTAACTATCTGGAGAGAAAGAAATAACTCCCGGAACTTGTCTTAAACATGCACAACTGTAAGCGAAATGTCAAACGGGGGATTTGATTGGAGGACTGTGCTTTTGATATGAAATAGGAGGGAGAGAGCCTTTAAGAAAGGGGTTTACATTAGAACTAGAGGAATGCAGGTGAATGTTTAGCAAAATACCTGCTGTAACTGTATGCCAAATGGGTGCCTTCGTACATCTTCACTGAATGTTTAGAGGAATCAGTCAAACACCAGTGAATCAACGATAATACCAAACTTCAACTTCGTGCCATAGGCCTACGGCGACCGAAATCTACAAACTTATTTTTGTTACACCGTTGACGAGAAAGGTGATTTCAGCACAGGTGCTCAAGAAATAGCCAAACCTGTCTTTAGCACTCAGAAGCAAGTGTTGATGAAAATTTTAACACAAAAACCTACAACATCAAATGTTATCTAACACAAAAAACACACAAAGCATTGTAATTGGATTTGTAACTTGGATTTGTAAAACTTGTTTTCAATTGTTTTGTGTTGATTTTTTTAAAACTATTTTCCTTAGAGATGTATTTCTGCTTTCTTGTAACATCTTAACACATTCAAACAGTTGACCGAGCTGCTTCCTGTCCTGAACACAGCGTCTCAGTGGCAGTTCATCATATGCGTGTCTTTATCCTGCCCGTTCTTTAAATCCTCGCCAGACCCAAATGAATAAAACATTATGTTAAAGGAAAACGTCTGTGAAAGCTACATGCAGTGATACACAGACCACCTCAGTACTGGGTTTAGACCCAAGTTTAGTTTACAAAGTGCATCCGGTCCTACTGTTTCTAGTTATAGAATTGGGGTAGACGGCTTCAGATAGCAGGATTATAGATTTTGCTGCTTTGTTTGTGCTATAGCTGCTGTTCTGCAGCCATAATTCAGAAATCAGGACTGGAAAATATTACGTTTTGTTTGGCATTTTATCCCAGGGAAATAGTATAAGATGATATGTGAGCCCAAAATGTGATCACGCCAAAGGCAAATACACGTGCTAGTTTGTTTTAGAATTAGTATTTATTTTAAGGGTATAAAGAAATTCAGTGTATTCGACAAAACCTAAACGAGGTTTCAAAACGGAGAACAAATTATATTTAATTGTTATATCTGGAAGCACTTGATTTTTTTAACCCAAAATAACTTGTGATATTGCTGGGCAGTATTGAATCTAAACTTAATAAGCAAAGAAGGCAAATATTTCAAGGTTATCATTAAAAGAATAGATTTTCACCGTCTAAATAGATTTATAAACTCTGTCTTGCTACCTTAGTCCATAGTCTATCATTTAGGCTGAGCTCAAAATAATAATTGCCTCCCTCTTAAACATTTTCAGAATGAAATAATGTTCGTTAAAAACTGCATTAAACAGCTGATGTTCAAGACTGCTGAAATATTTTTCTAATGAACGGCGCAGACTTTGATTGAGTTTAGCGCTGCCTTTATTTTAATGTTGTTTTCTGCTGGACAGTATTATTGTGTTAAACAGTTCAAACGTTAAATACCTGCTAGATTGCAGTTTTATTCTATGAAGCAAATAGTTGTTTATTTTGTCTTGTTTGGTGGTTGTGTGATCACACATGGACAATAATGGTGATTGAAGCTGTTCATTTGTTGTGAATCGAAGCATTTGAGCTTTTTCTTAAAAGCAAGAATGCGTCAGTTTAAAGATGCAGCGCACTTCATCAGCACGTAATTTATTTAACAAAATTTGTTTTTTGTATTTATACATTTTTAGAGATATATTTTTAATTTTTAGTACCGGCCTTTCAAAGATGTAATGTTAGGATATGTTGTCATTGTTATTCTTTGAGCAATGCGAATTGGCTGCTGCTATAATCTGAGCTTTTTTCCCCACCAAGCTGTTGCCTCTTAATTTGGGCCTCCAGTCGATGTCTTGAAGTCACGAATTGATTTTTATTATTACAAATGTATTTTGACTCATGGCTGATTGCTGCACCTTTAGCAACTGTGAGCGCTTCTTTTCTCATTATTGAGTCACATATAATGCCAGATTTTTCCACTCACTTCATCTTATTGTACTTTCATCACTTTCACAATTATGAAAGTCAAACGCAAAATGCACAAATGCACTGCCATTGTTCTGATTGGAAAACCAAGGAAAAGTCAGTAATACAATAGTAAACAGCAGGAATTCTACCCACAAGGCTGTGTGACAGCGCAATTATGTTGCTACAGTATAATACTGTAGATTTTAGCAGAAAACAACAAGGCTGTATAGTTATGCTAAATGTGGGACCAAACTTTACCGTAAACAATTGTGTCTTTAGAATTGACTATCATTACCAGCAATAATATGATTTTGAAAATTCTAATTCCTGTAATTGTGCTTTTAAATTTGAAATTGAGAACGCTTCCTTTTTGACGAAGGCATTATAGACATGTGTCGACTCACTGCACCGCAGTTCTTGTGATGATATCGCAAAGCTCCATTAATTCTTTATTAATACGTTATTCTTCATTTGCGTCTATATAATTTACAAGGGAACTGTTAAGTGTCAGACTAGTTCTTTTCACACATGGTATTAGTTGTGTTACTTGCTAGCCTTGTTTCATGTGTTTTTTATTTATTTAGTTTCTTTTATTTTTTTTCAGGTATCGTGTTTTAATATCGTGTTGTTTTCCTCCTGTTCACCTTTAACATTACTCAGATGGAATAAGGAAATGTGCAATAGAAAACAGCCATCTCACCAATTATTACGTACTAATAATGTAACTGTTTTTCAGAGTCATTCAAAGCTCCTCAGTTTCCAAACGTTTCAGACATTTTTGTCGAATCTTTTAAATACTTCCAGTTTTTTTCAAAGTGAGCATGTCAACGGCACCAATATTTCTTAAAATGTTATGCTGAATGTTAAAATTCCCCTGACAGATTGACGCCCACTGTCTGCTGGCCAACCATGACTTTCACAGTGATTTCAACGTTTCTGTTTGCTGATAAGCAACTAGCTGTAAGGCTTTTGGTAACCCCAAAGACCAAGGCTGAATCACTATTAAAATAATGGGAGGCATGAGTGTATCACTCTCTGAGGTATTTGTCTGTTCAGCCTGTCAAAACGCAGTCAGAAATATTGGGGTAAAACCAGCAGTGGGTAAAGTATATGTGCGCCCCACATCACACACTGCCAACTGCCTGACATTTCTCTCTGACATCCAGCCCCACATTCCTCCGTTGCCATGGCAAACACGACTTCTCTTCCTTAAATCCTGGTCGACAACAGTGACGACTCGCACACAGTACTGTATCATTGTCGGTCTCTCTTGTGTTCTGTGTAGCCTACCAACAAGGCCTTTTTTATAAATGTACTATCCTGCAGATCTGGGGTTTAATTTTATACACCGTAAAACAACACAGACTGCATTTCGCAAACGTCACGTTTTTAGATATTGTAACTAGAATTTTTGCTTTTCTCGAACTCAATTTGCCTTGTATGAGGTCACAGATGTCAAAACTTCTGTATTCATTAAGATTGAACACGTACTGAGAGTTTGAGTGTAAGAGACTTTGACTTTGATTGAAAATGATGAAGGTTACGGAGAATGTCTCGGATTATCTGGTGAAGAGAAGCAATTTTTGAAAGATAAAATATCTTCAGCTTTCCATACTAAAAAAGTCAACTTATGCCCTCTTCAAAAGAGGCTTATCACACTTGTTCCCATGTTTCCTTTCCTTGGTTTTCCATTTCACATATTTTAGGATCAGATTTTTGATGTAAAAAAATCAGGAATCGGAGGAGAAGATTGTCGTTATGAAAAGAGAAAGATTGTGAGTTCATTTGTGAGGGTTTGTGGAAGGGAGCGGGTGGAGAGAGGAGGTGACTAGATTGTTTTATGATGTTTGCTTAGAACGGGAATTCGGTACGTTAAGGTCGGACATGATTAAATAGTTGGACTTCTGAAAAAATATTCGCTGGGAAAAGAAAACGAAGGAGGATTTTTTATAATTAGCACTTGAGGGAATCCTCACACTAGCAGCTACTAATTATTATGTCACAATGAGGAATTAACGCAAGTTCGGTGCAGATTTCTCGGTAGAGTCCTTAGAAACATGGTGCGTTGAAGCAAACCTTTGTCTTCTGAGGCCTGTACTTTTGAAATGACACCACTGTGCTTCAGTACACACCTGCTGAGGTTCTTGAGAACAGAGACTCGGTTGTAAACCTCTTCATGACAATTAAAAAGATGTTGACATAATGTGAGAGAACAGCATTCCTCGTCTCGCGCAGACTGTGCGGTCGAGAGCCGAGTCGCTGTGACATCACGTCACAGAGCTGTGGGTTAATTACAGCTGCTCAGGAAAATGTTCTCAGTGAATATAAATGTGGTTCTGATTGTGGAGCCGCTGGGGGATCGGATCAGATGCAGTGATGGATTGATCACGTCTCTAATGGCTCACAGCATGTCGAAACATATTAACATTATCATGAGAAATCATTTGCGCTTCCTGTGTCAGTGGATGACTTGATTTACCAACGCATGTGTTTATTACCAGAACGAAAACAAATCGCGAGAACGAACATGATTGTGAGTCGTTGGGGTATTTACAACATAAAAAACCTGGAAATAGTAAGAGAATCCTTAAAGTGTGATCTCCAGGCCTGGAAAAGTCATGGAATTTTAAATATCCTAAAAAATCATGGGCATCTTAAAAGATGTTTTTTAGTTGTGCAGAGCTTAAATATTTCCTCGGCCTGGAATTGTGAGAGCGCTCCGGCATGGAATGAGTGAATATTTTTACAGAAAGGTTTGATGTATCAGAACGATATAGTCCGTTAGACTAACCGTTCATGTGACTTATTCCAGTCTCATGGGGTATGATGGAGTAGGCCTATGTCAGGCATGGATTTGGGTGGAGAAATCTGTGTTGAAATAAGTGCTTAGCAGGAGTTTTGGTAAGTTTTTAGTTTGATTTATGTCTTTGCGTGTTCATTTGCATTTATGATCAGCAGGAGACAGATGCAGCAGGGCGTGTTGTCATGTTTACTTCCATGAGATGAGTACAAAGAGAGAACATGCTGCGGCGATCGACTCTCTCGTTTCGTTCTGTCACTGGCTCTGCTTGGCTGTCTGCTTTAATTACCATTTCTGTTTTCTTAATTAACAGACACTGAAACAATAGCACGTGAGCGACTAACATCTCGGTTAAAAGCAATCGACCGCCGAGTGTTTTGATAAATGTCACTAAAATGTATGCCTCCACTTAACTGCATTCTATATGTTTTATTGTTGTTGTTTTTTCTAAATATGATCGAATACTTAATTTCAAATCTCTGTTCTTGACCTCTTCACCAGTCTTTCAACAGACATTTGTTGTATTGAAATTGGACCTCAAACACAGTTTAATGTCATTCTTCAGCCAACGTCAAACTCTCAGACAGGTCAAGACGGACTGTAGATGGCAGTCCAGCAGCAGTGTTTGTTATACACCATTGAACATAATGAATGTTTGGGTGGATATCTGCAAACCCCGTTTGTCATAACACAGCCTTCATTTAAAATGTGCCCTTGAAAATACTGAGGAAAAAGCCTTGCATTGATTTTATTTAGCTCAGCCAAATCTGTGTTCTTGTGTGCATTTCATTTGAAGATAAGTGGTCTACAGCTTCAGCTTTTACCTTTCAGCAGGTTTTTTGTTTGTTGTGTTTTTTTTTACTTTGTTTTTGTACCTTTTTATGTTTACAGTGTATCTTGAATTGTCCTAAATAAAAACACAATTAAACATATTCTTGTTCTTGTCACCGTCATGCTCGTATGTATATGCAGAGATTTCAGAGTTGGGCATTAGACAGTCACAGAGGATTTATGGGTAATCTATAAATACACATACATAAATAAATACACACACAAACAGTGCAGAGATTTCATTACACAATGCAATAAAGTGGACTTGATCTTAAATTTCCAGTCAGACAAATGAACTCCACTTGATGAATGAATCACAGTTTGCACCTTTTTTAACACCTCTGTTTTGACCTTATATGATTGGATGCTGGAAGTCAATACAATACTACACAAAACGTGATACAATACCACAAAAAAAGCAGGTATTATTTAGACACTACTAACATGTATCATGATGAGATCACGTGATCTCAATGGTTTACGTACTACTTCAAATAAATAAAAAGACTGTATATAATATATACTTTGTAGTCCACTACATCTAGAACATTTATTTCCAAACTTTGAAACACAAAACATGACGAGTGAAAACACGTGTCGTCAGGTTTGATCTCAGAGTAAATATGATTGGCTGGCGCAGGTCACGTGCACAGATGTCATTGACGCGATGCACGGGGACGCGCCGTATTTGAATTTAAGGCGCTAGAAATATTAAAGAGCTACAGCTGGTTAAAAAAATATTACATAATGTTTTCTTCCTCAAGCTTTCATTGTACAGAAAGAAGCAGCTTGTATATTCATCAAAACATCTTCTGTACCCTATCAGCGTTTATAACCACACGCAGGTGAGTCAATTATGATTATTCCTTTAAATGCTGATATGTGTTGATATATGATGTAAAATTAAACAAGCTTTACATGTGCGATATGCATTTAAAAGCCTTTTTTCCTGTGCAGCTGTTGAAAGATTCGTTCCTTATAGAGTCACAGTCACTTAATTTTAAACGCGTAACCAGGTTGCAGCAAATTAAACGGGCAGGACATGTAATATTTTGTCCACTAGGGGGCAGTCTTTAAGCTCTAACTATCGTACCTAGTGCCATTAAATCGAGATATAATACGAGTGTTCGCTGTGAGCAGAAATAAGCATCCTTATCCATGAAGGGTGACCTTCATCCTCTTCCTCTCAACTCCAGAGCGCGTCCGTACGCAGCATCAAAGGCACGTTTTATCCTGCACAGACCGCTCATCTTGTTCCGCATCACCTTAAACTCTTAAAATGATTCTTGGTCAGCCGCTGTCGGTGGGTGAACTTTATAGGCGGTCCAGTTAAAGCGTTTGTCAAATATTTTAATTATTGGGGGTAGTGTTTTATCATTGTTATTAGTGAAACGTATAAAGGGCTAAATATATGGAGAGATGTTGTTTGTTGTGTTGCATAAACACAACTTGACTTGGAAAAAAATCATCCTGTTTTGTAATGGAATACGTTGTAGTTTTAAAGGGACCTTTATTTTGAAGAGGGAGTGCTTCGTGCATAGACAAACACCAGTTTAAAGTGACTGTTGTGTATGTTCCCAGGGATTCAAACCCACATCCCTAAGGATCTTCTAGAATAACAAGGGGAAAAATGGACGCCACACTCACTTAAACACATCTGCAAAGTTTATTGACAGTCATCTTTGACTCGAACAAAACACAGCTGCGTAAACTGATCAGACTTATCAGAAAAATATGGATTTGTGTTGAAATAGAATGTCTTAATAGGCTGAGCCATTTTTAATGATGACATCAGTACTGACCTCATGACTCTAAATCACCTGACAGCCCTTATCTGAACCCAGGAAAAGAGGAATCAACTTTTGATTCACCTTTTTGTTTGGTCCCATTGTTCACCAATGGGGGTAATGAGTGAACGAAACACTAACAAACGAGGAAAAAACAGGATCATGAAAATCAATATTTTAATATTTATGTGTATATATAGATAAAAAATGTCATTTTTCATCACAATTGAAAAAATATTTAGATCTGATCACTATTCAAATTGAAATCATTTAAGGTTGGGGTGATAGTTTATGTAATCCCTGATTCTGTACATGATTAGTCCACAAAATTATTATTATTTTTTGACAAACAAACATGTTGGCCAGTGTGCTAATATGGCTGTTTTCATTATATCTAGAGTTTTGATTAAAATTCTAAAACAGTAAAGCTAAGTAAGGTAAATAACATTTACCACAGAATCTGCAACACATTAGATTCAACACCTCGTACTCTACGCGCGATACATTAATGTACATTACAGGGTCGACGACAATCAAAAGCGAACCGGAAACCTCGCTAGTTTCTCAGTAAAGCACTACATAAGTAGCGCGATTGTAAATAAATAGTCCCATTCTATAGTGATTTCAATGCAAACATTTAAGTTATAGAAAGGATTACTACAGTCTAGAAAGATTTGAAAGAAACGCAAATATTGCCCTTATTTTACACCCTAAATTGTGCATCAGATATCAATAGAGTGATAAAAACTGGGGTGACAAACGGAAAACAAATATTTATGATTTTAGTAACTTGTCAGAACAAATTGACTGACAGTAAATAGTGGAAAAAGTGCCAGTTTTTTTTTTTACTTAAACTGTGCAAATGTCAATCAAATTTTAAAAAATTCAAATATTGGGCCTGGAGGACATTTTCAGAACACACTGAAAGAAGTTCAGATCGGTATTTTAGAACTAAATACATTTCCAGTAGTTCATCTTGCTAATAAAAAAGCTGGTTGTGATTGTTAGCTGCTAAGCTAAGCTGATAGACGTACTGCTCGCTATGGCTTGTGGATCTAGGAAAACCAGCACAAAATTACAGAGAAAAACTATACGATCATTATTTTCTGCCCAGAAAGAGAACAAAATGAAAATGCGCTACAGAAACGCCTCAGACACAGCTGTATTCTAATAGTTTCCTCTAATGAACATAAATTAACATTCAAAAGTGAATCACCACTTCAAACAATAGAGTAAAACTCGTAACAGAGGTTCCTGCCAAGAGTTGTAACGATTCTCGACATGTTAGCATTGCTTGATGAAGAGCTGGCTAATACTAATAGCAGCATGAATTTAAGCGCCAGTTGTCACGATTTCTTTATACAAGCTTGCTGGCTAGTTCTGAACAATATTAGCCTGCAGTCCATTGAAGTTTAATGATATTAGT